>JAOQMP010049259.1:0-11050 GCA_027563575.1 Erythroxylum pedicellare | reverse complement strand
ATTAATATTTATTATTTATTATTAAAAATTAAATCAAACTTTATTTGAAATTTATATATTTTGAAGATATTTTAAATTTAATTATATTTATTAATTTAATTTAATTTAAAATTTAAATAAATTTATTATTTAAAATTAAATTATTCATATTCTTATTAAAAATTGATACATTCAATAATTAAATAATATATTTAGTTGATAGAAAATTAGTATAAAAATATACAAAATTATTTTTTATATTTTTCATAATTTTTGAAAAACCAAAAAAAAAACATAAACAAGAATTCAAACAAAAAGACTTTTTTACTAAATAAAAATAAAATACTAACAATAAAAATAAAAATAAAAATAAAAATAAATAGATCTAATAAATTCAAAATTTTTATAGTTAAAGTACGAACTCAGATTTTTAATTGTTGCTAAAGAAAAACACAAAATATATCAACAACAACCACTACTTGACATACATATGATAACTACACTGGAGTTTGGCTTCGTTTGGTAAACAGCCAGCTTATCAGTTGATTGACCATTTTTAGAGGTTTGATTATATTAAAAAGCTGTTTTAGTATTTAGTTATAAGCAGGTTGGATTCGTTGATTCAACTCAACTAGCTATTTTATGAAAAGCTCCAACAGAGGAGCATTTTTAAGCAAACAGTTGAAATAGTTGTTTGCAATGACCATAAAATCTATAGTAGTCATAGGGTGATTAATCCCTATGACTACTGGGGGACTAGCCACACTTGCACGGCAGTGTACTTGAGTTGATTTTTTTTAAAAAATTTAATTTTAATTTTACTTATTATTAAAATAAAAGTTAAATTAAATTTTAATTTTAATTATGCTATTATTAATTTTATAAAAAATAAAATAAAATGATAAAAATAAAATAAAATATTATTTTTATTTAATTTTAAAATAAAAATTTAAGATAAAAATTTTAATTTTAAAAATTGATTAATTTATTAAAATTATTTAGTTAATTTATAAATTATATAATGCAGCCATATGTTTCAGAAGACTCAAACACCACTCATATTCATCATCCAACAAATAATAATAATAATTAATTTGTAAAATTTGTTTTCCATGTCTTAATTAATTTCAACATTTTAACTTTTGTTATTTATTTTAATAATTCAAAATTATAAATCATAAACAAAATATATTAAATTTTGATTAGATTAAAAAATTTATTTAACACTAATTTATTAATTCATTAAATAATTTATTATTATTTAACTAAGAACATCCAACAGATGCTAAAATATATAATATTCATATCCTTACAATTTTTTTAAAGTCATGTTCTCATAAGTCATTTTACACATAAACAACTAATACTAAACAATTAATTTTATTAAACATCTCTACCAAATAGCTAATGCAATCCGCTGGTCAAATCAGCTGATAAAATCAGCTATCAGCTGCCAGCGGATAAAATCAGCTAACAGCTAATGCAATCAGCTAATTACCAAACAAGGCCTTTATATCCTTGTCGAATGGCTTAAAATACGCAAGCTGGAGTTGCTAAGGTTGTTAGTAAGAAGTTCATACCTAAAATCCACTTTCTAGTAATGAGTTTTTCCTTCCAAATTCACAGAAGAATCATAAACAAAAGGTGAGATCACAACATAGTTACGTGATACAAAAAGAAAAGTTAACAGAAAACAAATCAGCAACAATTTCTTCCTTTTTTCTCTAGAGAAATTATTATCATGTGAGTCTACTGAAAACAGTCTCTCTACAATGTAGGAGTAAGGCTGCGTACTATTAGGCCTCCTAGACCCTGCTTCACTGCGGGACTTCAGGGTATGATGATGATGATGATGACTACTATCATGAGCGTATCAGGAGAAACCTGCAACTTCTTTCATTTCAGACTCAGCATTTTACTAACGAACAACACAAGTTCAAAACATAGGTTTCAACAAAACTTATAATCAACATCTGAACCTCAAATGGGTAATCAATGTGAGATTTTTTCGGTTCTTAATAATTAAACATTAAAGACATAAATCATACATGAATCATGAATCACATGTAAATCATTCGTGCTCATTCAAATCTTGAATATAATAATAACCACTTAGATGAAGCGAATAAATCTCTTACCTTGAGCCAAATTTGTCGTTATGTAAAAAGAAAGTTTTTACCGATTACGAACTAGTTTCTCTCTCTTGACCCTCTTTTTGTACGATTGCTTGATGGATAGCTCAATGCACAAATACCTACTCAATTTGTATTTGTGTTTTGTCTGTATTTATTAGGGTAGAGAGATGACTAGTTTATAGACACTTCTTTATTGACAGTAAATCTTGTACCTGTATCAAGTACTAAATTAACGGTTAAGATTTAATATATTATTAAACTAAGAAAATCCTAAAGTAAGTTTAATTTGGGATTATAGAAAATCTCGGCCACATTATTAGGCCATATTTCTTACATTATCCCACGTGGCCGGATGTTTCGTCATTACATTTAATAGTATAGCATAAATTTAGCAAGAATTAAATCTTATAAACCATTAATATCATAAACACCTCAACACAACAAATCACATAATGTAGGTTATAGCGGTCATAGACAGTATAGTCGTATACTCCCTTCCATATACATCATCATCATACCCCGAATTCTCGCAGTGAAGCAAGATTTGAGGGGTCTGATAGTACACAGCCTTACCTCTATATAGTAGAGAGGTTGTTTCCAGTAGACCCACGTACAGATGTGACAGGATAATAGTGATGCAGGTTAAAAGAGTAAATACGTAAAAACTGGCAGTATATATATAAATACCTGATGGTGACCATAATCTGATATTACCTTATACCCCTGCAAAAATCGACTTTTCTCATTGCTAGTTGCGCTATGAGTCTTCACATTGCTTATTCAAACAAACCAAATAATCGTCTATCTAACCACAACCCAGAAAGCTTCAAACTTTCACACAAAAAAAACTTATACATACTCTATTGTGTACCAGAAAACCAATAAAACATTGTGTACAAGACAATGTTAGCTAACGATTGAATGTTGACCAAAAGCCACACAGTATGAAACAGTAAAGGTTTCGACAAATTTTTAACAATGTAAAATCTATATCGAAACAAGAGTTCATGATCGCAGCATCCACCACTATACAACAATAAGCAACATTATGAGCATATGAGATAGAAAATACCGACAGAGCTCCTGACAGAACAAAAGGTCCTAGATATACACAATTGTCAACAGAGACAAGGCACACAACATCTAAATTCCAATGAAGTTTCTCTATTACTCCAAGACCATAGCTTGAACTTTCTCATGCAATACATATACCACTACATTAAGAACTTATTATGTTTAGGTTCATAAGTTGTATATAAACAACATACAGTCCACATACTTGTTATGAAAATACATACAATTATTTAAACAATCATGTATACATAAACATAATGAATAAGAAATATAAAATTCATAAACATATTATCATTGAGCTCAAGAGTGCTAAAGATATCATCATCAAACATTATTGTTAATCATCAATACAATCAAGACCCATCCTAAGCACATGTTCTTTAAATGTCTTTGGTTGTAAACCCTTAGTTAGAGGATCTGTTATCATAAGATCTGTCCTAATATGTTCTATATGCACCATTTGTTTCTAAATCTCTTCTTTAACAACAAAATGTTTTAATTCCATGTGTTTTGCACCTCCGGAGTATTTGTCATTTTTAGAGAAGAAAATTACTGCAGAATTATCACAATAAATTTTTAGTGGCTTGCTTACTGTGTCGACAATGCCAAGCCCTGAAAAAACGTTTCGCAGCCATAATGTATGAATTGTAGCCTCATAACAAGCTACAAATTCTACTTACATAGTGGATGAAGCAATGAAAGATTGCTTGACACTTTTTCACAAGATTGCTCCTTTAGCTAATAGGAACAAATAGCCAAATGTTGACTTCCGACTATCAATACACTCGATAAAATTTGAATATGAATATCCGATCACTTTTAAATGATTAGACTTTTTATAAGTGAGCATGTAATCATTTATTCCTTGAAGATATCTCATCACTTTCTTTGTAGCCTTTCAATGATCAATACTAGGATCACTTTGATATCTACCCAACATCCCTAATGCAAAACTGATGTCAAGTTTAGTACAAGTTTGGAGGTACATCAAACTGCCCACAACAGAAGGATATGAAATTGTTTTCATCTCTTTACGTTCCACATCATTCTTTGGACATTGCATAAGACTAAACTTATCTCCCATTTGAATAGGGACTATACCTACTGAGTACTTACTCATGTTAAATTTCTCAAGAATTTTCTCAATATAGGCTTTCTGAGACATTCTTAATAAACCTTCTGATCTCTTATAAAATATTGAAATTTCAATCACATAGGATGTCTCTCCTATATCTTTCATTTCAAATTTATTAGAAAGAAATTCTTTAGTCTTATGCAACAAACCCAAGTCATTAGCAGTAAGCAAAATATCATAAACATATAGAACTAGAAATATAAACTTACTCCCACTAATCTTTCTGTAAATACACCGATCAATAGTGATTTCCTCAAAACTGAAAGAAGTAATGGTATTATTGAACTTAATATACCATTTCCTGGAAGCTTATTTAAGTCTATATAATCACTTCTTTAATTTACACATTATACTTTCTTTACCTTCAATGGAAAACCTTCAGGTTGATCCATGTAAACTTCCTCCTTAAGATCCCCATTTAGAAAGGTTGTTTTCACATCCATATGATGTAACTCTAAATCAAATTGAGCCACTAATGCTAAAATTATTATCAATGAATCTTTATTTGAGACAGATGAAAAAGTCTCCTTATAATCAATGTCATTTTTTTGAGTGTAACCTTTGGCAACAAGTCTAGCTTTATATCTTTCAAGATTATCATTCAAGTCACATTTGGTCTTAAAGACCCATTTATAGTAAACTCATTTAGAATCTTCGGGCAAGTCTACAAGATCCCAAACATTATTTTGAGCCATTGATTTCAACTCTTCTTTCATAGCATCAATCCATCTTTTAGACTCATCACTACTTATGGGTTCTACAAACAAAACATCATCATTATCAATGCCACAATCATAATCTGACTCTTGCAAATAAACTACATAATCATCAGAAATGGCTGACCTTCTAACCCTTACAGGTTTATTTAAAGCTATACCAACTGGTTCATTTGCATGAGCTGGTGGTAAGTTAGGTTTTTCATGGGGTGCTTCTTTATTATTTAAATATTGTTCTTGATTATTTTGATCTTTCAAAGCAAGAACAACATTTATTGTACTTGTGGGTTTAATATCATTTATGGGTAATGGGACATCAACCCTTATTTCATTAATATCCACAATTTGATTTTCAGCATTCCCACTGACCCCACCTTTCTCTAAAAATTTGGCATTGGCTGTTTCAACAATGCTAGAACTATAGTTTAGACAGTAAAACATGTACCTTTTGCCTTTTTGCCATATCTATTAATGTTCCATTCTGCCTTTCTGCCACATCGTTTTGTTGAGATTGGCATAGTGTACTGTGCACATATAGCATGACTTTCGAGGAACTTGGCAAACAGACCAGGACATTGTCCAGATTCATCGTACTTTCTATAATACTCACTACCTTTATAAGATCTTATAATTTTCACTTTTCTATCTAATTGTATTTCAACCTCTTTTACAAACACCTCGAGGGTATTTATAGCTTTGAGATTTTTCATGTAGCAAATAGATATCCATACTGTGAAAAATCATCTATAAAGGTGATGAAGTATTTTTCTCCATTAAAAGATAGAATGTTAAAAAGTCTGCAAATGTCAGTGTGTATTATTTCAAGAAGCTGACTGCTTGTCGTGGCTCCTTTCTTGCTATGTTTGGTTTGCTTGCCCTTAATGCATTCCACACATAAGCTAAGATTAGTAAAATTTAGATTTGGTAGAATCTCATTCTTTACTAATCTTTCTAACCTTTCTTTAGATATATGAATCAAACGTTTATGCCACAAGTAAGCAGAATGTTCATTCACCAAACTACGTTTTATTCCAACATTATGATTGACAATAAATAGGGATTCAGAAAGAAAAAAAAACATTAAGTTTCAATTTATATAACCCATCCATATGCATTCCATAACCAATAAAGGAATTATTCTTATACAAATTGAAACAACCATATTCACCCTTAAAGGTATATCCACTAGCATCAAGTCTAGAAACAAAAATTAAATTTCTAGAAATTGAAGATACATAGTGAGTGTTCATTAGATCCAAATGATGCCCAGTATTTAATGTCAGCTTGTAAGCTGCTACACCTTCAATTGGGGCCTTCATTCGGTTTCCATAAACAGAAAGTTGCTAGTTAAGCTTATGGTTTGGATTATAAGGAATCCCTGCATAATATTAGAAACATGAATAGTGGTACTAGAATCAAAACACCAAGTATTAGAAGGAACTTTAAATAAGTTTAATTCAAAGCGTACAAAAACATAATGTATACATTTTTTTTTGAATCAAGCCTTACGTTTCAGACAATCTTTCTGATAATGTCCTTCTTTCTTGCAGAAGTGACATTTATCTAACTTTTGTCCCTTCCTTTCATCATCGGCAACCGGTGGAACTCTAGCAGATTCTTTCTTCTTAAAATTCTTGACCTTTGGTTTGGGATTCATCAATATTCCACTTATCATTCAATGTGTTATAATTGATGTGGAACGATCCATATTTAGTAGGAAGTGAGTTCATGATAAACTGCATTAAGAAAGAGTTTTCCACAGCCATACCCAGTGTCTTAAGTCTTGCTGCAATATTTGTCATATCAAGAACATGTTGCTGCATACTCTTTGACTAATTAAACTTCACGGTCGTGAATTCATCCATAAGTGTCCCTGTAAGTACCTTATCGACAGAACTGAACTTATTTTCCACAAGCTTAAGAAAACTTTAGCATTCTGATTTTCAGTACTATGAAGAGTAGACTTATTGTTGTTAGCAATTGTCATTCGTATAAAGTTCAAACATAGCCTGTTAGACCTTGTCCACGCCTTATAATGTGCGTTTTCAGCCTCTGTACTGGTATCATTAAGGTCAGGGGCTTATCCTTTATTAGCACCAAGTCAAGATCCAAAGCATATAAATGGAAAATGACTTGTTTGCACCATTCAGAGAAATTCACAGCAGTGAACAAAGTAACAGAAGAAGCTTGAGAGTGAAGGCTAATAACTATAAAAGCTCACTAAGTAACAGATTCAGACAGGAAGCACGTAAATTAAATATATTGCAAGTTTCTTTAGGTAAAAACAACAATACATACCATCACCATAATTAAAATGCTATTTAAACTTTATAAGAAAATTAAATAAACTTCATCAAATACATCTAGCATTTTTGGATAACTATACATATATTACAAGAGTATATTAATTTTCTCATTTATATTTATTAGTTATAGATTAATTTCTATCAACTAATAAAATTTTTATAATAACTTTTCATAAAAATACATAAATTATATGACCACATATTCAAAACTAATTTCTCCACTTTTGGTGACTAAAAAATTAATTTTAATCATACTATCATATATATATATAACAATAATAATAATAACAACAATAACAATACATCTATAAGATGAAATTAAAATCAAAATTTTAATTATAGGTTAAAATATTATTAATATGACTAAGCGTACAAAATTAAAATTTTAAAAAACAATTCATTTGTGGTCAAAACTTCATGAATCAAAACTTGAATTTTCCATATAGAATTGAACTACACGGAAATACACATAAAACCGAAAAAAAGGAAACAATTACAAAGCTAAACAGAAAGTACGTGCTAGCCCAGTTCCACGAAATGTTGGAACTGAACAAAGAAGCAACGCTCCTTTTCGTCATGACATGAAAATAAAAAATAATAATAAATAAATAAAACCTCACGTTCTTTTTTTTTGAATTACAAGGAACAACAAAAATCAAAACAAGTTAATTAGCGCATATGTCTACGGTACAGCGCACCTTGGGTGTCTCGGAGAATACAGTCCAAAACAGTCAACGGAGGCTCCTAGAGAATGAGCAATTCTAGACTGACTAGGGTTGTGATTGAGGCGAGGTGGTCCGCGCACTAATTCCCTTCACGATGAATATGTTGAAACTACACCTCCCAAGCTCTTTGGAGTAATCTTCAGGTACCTATCACTAAAAGTGGTCATCAGTCAATACAAGAGTGGAAGAGGATAAGATGTTTATAACTTCGAGGGAGTCCACTTCAACAATGACTTGTCGATAGCCTAGGGTCCAGGTTAAAGTGGGGCCCGAGTGGACACCCTAGAGTTCTGCAATGAGTGGTGATCCTCTTGCAAGGTGCAGGATAAACCCACCGCACCATTTTCCATGTCAGTCTCGAATTAACCCCCCAACAGTAATGATGCTTCCGCCTTGTTTTACTGCCCTATACGTGTTTAATTTAAACCAGCCCTTAGTCGGTTTGCTCCACCCAACTAACCTACCCAAGGGTAAGCCCTGGGTTGGGAGCACATAACTTTCTGCTACGCTGGCCCGTTCTATCCATTCCAAGTACTCCAAAACGGCTTTGTCACTTGTTTCCAACCAAACGAAAGCAGGGTCAAAAACACTTTTATTTTTCCAGTACCATAGGAACTAGCAGGCTACACCAAAGATAGGTGACCAGGTGGATTGTCGCACGTGGTGGTCCTTCGTAAGGTTGGATTTAACCCATCCCATCTCATCCTGTATGAAAAAATCCGTATCCACTATTGTCTACGGGAATTTTGCCCAGAGGGCTTTAGCTCGCGGACAATCCCTAATGGCGTGTAAGGTAGATTCTTCGTGTCCACAGTAATGACACCTACTATCCGTTGCAATGTGACGATGCACGTGTCGTTTGTTGGTCAGCAATTTTCCTTTGGCCATTAACCAAAGGAAAGCCCTAATCCCCTAAAGTCCGGCCCATTTCCAAATTAAGTCCCAGAGGTGGCTAGTGGCTATGTTCATCAGTGGTTCGCTATTTGATTACATCATAAGCTGACGCTACTATAAACCGTCCATTGGCCGTTGGCCCCACTGGAGGGTATCTGTCGCAGTACTATCTGCAGTGGGGGAAATCTCTGCAATGTCTAGACAAGCTGCAGAAGGGAGGTAATGCTAGAACAAGCTCCACTTCTAGGTGCTATCTGCATTCCTAAAATCTACAACAGAGGCGTAAAGGACGAGTTTGGGGATTGGGGAGGTCGGTACAGAAAGAAGTAGGCCCCAGTCCTTAACCCAATTATCCATCCAGAACAGGATTCTTTGGCCATTTTCGAGCTTCCATTGTAAGCCTTGGCGAACTACGCGCCAAGTCGCAGCCATTCCACGTCAAACACTCAAAGCCCTAGCCCGCTCTATGGTAGGAGGGATGTGGTGCGGGTCAACTCGATATTTGGCTCGGAGAATCTGAACCTCAAAGGCTTGAGGTTGTGTAATCAATGCCCAACCCAACTTTGACAATAATGCATCGTTGGAAGAGCAGATTTGTTTAATGCCCAGGCCCCCGGCTTTTTTGGGCTGATTCACTGTATCCCAGTTAGCTAGATGCACTTTCCTTTGCTCACCCGTGGAGCCCCAAATAAAATCTCGCATAAGTCTCTCCAAGTCATCATAAAGCTGCCGCGGGAATCTAACAGTTTGCATGGTATATGTGGGTAGCGTCGCTATCACAGACTAGGTTAGAGTAACCCTGCCTGCTAAAGACAGGACCCTTGCCCTCCATCCTGCAAGTTTCTGTCGTTCATTATCCAGGATATGCTGATACGTGTGGCGTGATGACCGCTTGTGAAGTAAAGGGACGCCTAGATATTTCCCCAAATTGTTCATATGAGAAATATGTAAAGCTTGGCTAATTTGACGCGCTAGAGCTGGGGACACATTTTTTGAAAAGAAGATTCGGGTTTTGTCAGTATTTACTTTCTGGCCAGAATCCTGACAGAACTCTTCCAGGGTCCTTACAATAACATGGGATTGAGAGGTCGTGGCTTCCGCGAAAAGGACAAGATCATCTGCAAAGAAAAGATGCGATAACTGAGGCCCCATAGGACTCAATTTAATTGGTCGCCATATGCCCTGGGCCATCTTGTGCAAAATGAGTTGTCCTAATCTTTCCATGCAAAGGACAAAAAGGTAGGGCGAGAGCGTGTCTCCTTGCCTAAGACCTCGTGACGGACGAAATGAGGCTGTCACTTTGCCTTGCCACTTAACTTGTAAAGTGATCGTTGTCACACAGTTCATGATGACCGAGGTTAAAGTGTCCGGAATTCCTATGTCCGTTAAGGTATCCTAGAGAAAATCCCAGTAAAGTCGATCATAAGCTTTTTTAAGATCCACCTTTATGGCCATTAATGCCGTCTTTCCCTTCTTCTTGCGCATCGAGTATATGACTTCCTGGAAATAACCGGAAATATTAGCTGTTTGGAAATATTACGACGATGGAATTGCTCTTTGGATTTCCTAGGTGCTAGCATGAAATATCGGAATGTACTGGTGTTGAACCAAAATCAGTACGAAATAAAGGATTGATGTTTTGGATTTAAATACCGGTCAGTACTGACCTGTTTCGGAAAGTACCGAAAAGTTTTAAAAATAGGGTACCTTTTTTACAAAATTTTAAAAAATTTTTAAAATCTACCACCCTCCCTCCTACCTTTCCTCCCATTTTTTTCAAAGTTTTTTAATTAGTTATTTTATTTACTTTAACTTTTTATAATTATTGTGAATTTTTAATTTTTGTTTTTAAAATAACAATAAATATTTTTATTACTAATAATTTTTATAAATTAAATAAAGCTTAAAATTTATTTTATTTAAAATTATTTAATATTTTAAATAATATTTATTAATAAAATATTTTATTTTAAAAAATAAATAATTTAAAATTTATTATTTATAAAATAAATTTTATTTTTATATATTTTTAATTATCAAGTCAAAATTTATATATTTTAAAGTCGTAGAGTTGAGAGAGAAGGAA
>JAOQMP010049229.1:0-11054 GCA_027563575.1 Erythroxylum pedicellare | reverse complement strand
CATAAATGATATACATGCATATATAAAAGAATACCTCATAATATATTATTAATAAGTCATAATGTTAGTACAAAAGTAACATATGTCTATTAGCCTAAGGCACACTACTAACAGTAGTCCAACTACATAATCCATTGTCACACGCTGCCACTTCTATTTCGAAATAGGAAAAGATTGTAACATACCTACGGGTTTTTGATGTTCTACCTTAATCTGTTAATAGGGAAGGCTTCTAGCCACAAATTCCACTATCTCCCTCTTCATCCCTATCTAGCAATAGGTCTCTCTAAGAGTTCAATACATCTTGGTACTACCAGGATGCATAGTATAAGTCAAATTGTGAGCTTCTTCCAAGATAGCTTGCTTGAGACCCTAGTCATCTAGCACATAGACTCTGTCTCTAAAGGATAACAACCTGTCTTCTCTCAGTATGAATTTGTCACTCTCTTCGTATGGAAATTTCTCTCTAATTACTCTTAACTCAGGATTGTCGACCTATGATCTCCTGATCATATCAAATAATGTCGTTCGAACTTCAAACCATGCTAGTAATGTTCTGTCATCCTCTGCCACTGAGAGTCCAACCCCAAGGCTCCGCACACTCATCAAATGTGTCATGTAAGGATTTTTCTTAACATTTACTACCAAACAGGACTTATGAATCAGTGCATCGGCTACATCATTTTCTTTTCCCGAGTGATAATCTATTATTAAGTCGTAATCCTTAATCAATTCCAACCATCTCCTTTGTCTAAGGTTTAGCTCCTTTTGTGTCATTAGGTACTTCAAACTCTTGTGGTCAATGTATATGCGACAAGTCTCCTTATAAAGATAGTGTCTCCAAATCTTGAGTGCAAACACTACCGCTGTGAGCGCCAAATCATATGTAGTATAATTTAGCTCGTGCTTCTTCAGTTGTCTAGAAGCATATGCGATCACTCACCCAGCCTGTATACATACACAGCCAACTACCTAGCGACTAGCATCATTGTACACCTCATACCCAACCACTTGGGTAGGTAGAGCGAGCACTGGCATAGAAGTCAATCACCTCTTTAGCTCCTAGAAACTTGCCTCACATTTGTCATGTCACTGAAATTTTATTCCCTTTTAGGTAAGCCTCAATAAGGGGGCTGTAAGTACTAAAAAACCCTCAACAAATATCCGATAGTAACTAGATAACCCTAGAAAGCTGCAGACTTTTGTCACATTCTTGGGTTGTTCCCATTCAATTATAGCTTCCACTTTCATCAAATTTACAAAAATGCCTTCCCCCAATACTGTATGCCCAAAGAATCCTATCTCCCTTAGCCAAAATTCACACTTTGAGAATTTTGCATACAACTGTCTTTTGTAAAGTATTTGTAGCATAATCCGGAGATGTCTAGCATGCTCCTCTTCATCCTTAGAATAAATCAAAAGATCATCAGTGAAGACCATAATAACCTGATCTAAATAAGGATGAAACACCCTGTTTATGAAATCCATAAATAATGTAGGTGCATTTGTTAATCCGAACAGCATCACCAAAAATTCATAGTGTCTATACCTCGTCTGGAAAGTAGTCTTGTGCACATCATTCTCATCAATCTTCAACTGATGGTACCCCGACTTTAAATCTATCTTTGAGACTACTGTAGCTCCCCTTAACTGATCAAACAAGTCATCGACCTTGAGGAGTGGATAATTGTTCTTGATGGTAACCCTATTTAACTGCCAATAATCAACATATAAATGGAGGGTCCCATCTTTCTTTTTGACAAACAATATTGGTGCTCCCTATGGTGAATGACTGGGTCTGATGAGGCCTTTGTTTAATAACTCTTGTAGTTCAATCTTCAACTCTTTCAATTCAGCTAGTGCTGGTGTCGTCCTCGAGACAAAGTCAATAGTAAAATCAAACTCCCAATGAAGTGGTAATCCAGGTAAATCCTCTGAAAAGACATTAGGGAACTTGCACACAATATGGACATCTCCTGATTTGACCCTCTGTGCCAAAGTGTCAATCATATGAGCAAGGTATGCTTGGCTTCCTTGATGAATCAACGTCTTAGCCTTAATCACAGATATCAAACAACTTGGGAATATATATTGGTCACTAGTAAATTTAATCGGGACTCCACTCTGAGGGTTAAAGTCCACTTATTTCTTAAAATAATCAACCCTGGCACAATATCTCTTTAACCAGTCAATCCCCAATATCACCTCGAAATTTTAGAGATCGAAGGGAATATGATCTGCCCTTAACACAGCATCATTGATCTTTACTCACATACTGTATATACTTCATCATAAACCACTTACTCTCGAAGAGGATTGACTACAATGAGAGGGGATCTAATGACTCCAGGGGATGATGAATATCCTCGACGAAGGTCATATTGACAAATGACCTTTGCACACTAGTGTCGATCAAAACTTTAGTGTCTCTACTGAGAACACATTTAACACCTTATAACACTATGGGTTAGCACTTATACTATTTAATAGTTTACCAGTACTACACAGAACATGCATCACAATATAGAAATACGACAATAGGGAAATGTTCATATAGAAAATACCTATAATCGTGTCCGGATTGGCTCGAATGTCCTCCTTTGTCATTGTATAAATTTGTGTTTGAGCTCGCAAAGCAAGACGTTGCTGACTAGCTAGAGGTGTACTACTTCCAACACCAATCCTCTGAGTGGATCCAGAAGATTAAGCACCTACCCTGACAGTCTCCCTTATGTGTCTCACTGGCTACACTGAGCTATATCCTCCTCGAGTTGAAGTCCAAGCTAGCTGTGGATAATCTCTCCTCATGTGCCCTATCTCTCCATATTGAAAACACTTTCTCAGCTCTGTACATTTGCCTAAATGTACCTTTCTTTAGTTTCTACACTACTTAAACTGATATGATTGAGCTCAAGAAGCAGAGCTAGTAGTAGGGGCAATGCGTTAACCTCCTGGTCGTGGTGACCATAAAATGACCCAAACATTTTCCCACCAGACTTTATCATCACCCTTCGGTAATCAGACAACTACGTTGAGCTTCATCTCATCTGACAACCCCATATCATGAAATGTCTCTACGATTCGTATCATCTAAGTTTTGACCTTGGTAACGTCACCACACCCATCAAAAGTACCATACCTGAGATTTCTTTCCTCTTTAATATACCTCGAGATTTTAAACATCGAATGTTGCCCTGGTACACTACTAGGTACCACTATTGGCTACTATGGTGGCTACTACGCAGCATACTGTGCCCACAGTGTCATCACCTACTATAGAGCCTCCCTCAACACTAGTGGTAAATTACTGTGCTACCGCAGGTGGTGTTACAGTGTGAGGCTGCCTATAAGTCGAACAGCTAGCAATTGTTAGTTTTGTGACTGCTTTAGTGCTATGTTCCTTTGGCTCGGGTCACAAAGGTCTAACCTTGTGACGATTTCTCCTTCCTCGTCCAAATATGCTATCATAATAAAATTAAAGAAAAAGACATTGTTTAATAAAATAGATCGGGCTAAGCTTATTTGACATCTTAAACATCCCAAAGAATGTCAGTAAGTACTCTGATCGAGGTTAAAATCATCTGACCATTAAGTAGGTCAACTTAATGATTCGAGACTTAACTTCTCCACTAGAGATTTTTGACACTCAAATTTGACTCCTAAGGCTCATAAAATTTTTTAAAACAAAAATAACACTTTTAAAAACATAAAAATCATGCTCTGATACTAATTTAATTATCACGAACCGGTCACGCCTGGTACCACATCGGGCACATGACAACCGTTGTATACCTGAGTTAAGGACACTTACGGTATCCGTAATCTGACTATACAAGGTTAATTGAATATCTTTCCCTTTTTTAGAAAGATTTGGGCAGCACAACGACTGCATTTTAAAAATCCCAGAACTTAATCAAACACCTGTAAACAATTTTAAATGCACTTCTCTATGCATTTTAAAATTCTACCACAACTTCTGGACTTTTAAGTCCGCTTAAAAGCAATATCAACAACAGTACCAAAACTTCATAGATAAGGTTCTTTGCAAACTAGAAGACAGTCAAGAGTTAATTTATAAAATCATAAAGCATATTAACATAATTATTCTAATAAAAACAATTCACGAGCCATTATACAACAAAAGTACAAAATAGAGACGACCCACATGTGGTAATGACCCGAAAATGTCACTCGAAAATGTCAAAAAAAGCTGCATAATCCACACAGAGTTTCAAGCTCACTAAATTAAGCTACATGGTTGAAAAGCAGAGGGGGTGAGTACACTATGTACTAAGTGAGTAGGAAAAACATATATCGTAAATAGAACTATGATACAATTGAATTATCTTATATTTTCTTATGTATTTCCACGTGATTTCAATCTTATTTTAAAGATAAAATGCCTAAGTTATGTTCAATTTATATTGACTATTAGGTTGGATATGTTGATATATATTTGAGACCAAAAAGAAAAGATATTCTAAAGTAAATTGGAGCACAAATGAATAACAAGGAAAAGGCACAAAATAAAAAGAGATTATAGGTTTCTTCATGGTTTAAAATGGCAGCGTAGTAGAGCTAAGCGTGCAATGTAGCATCCCAAACATATAGAAGAGAGGTGTGGGAGGCTTTTGGTGTGAAACGTAGCAATGCAACGTTAAAACAAGAGAGCTATTGGCGTGAAGCGATTTAAGAGCTACTAAAGGAGACATAAATTTGTCCCATCAGCAACAGAGAGGGGAACAATATTGGTGTGAAAAGAGGGATATGGCATGTCAGCTACGGATGGATTGGTGGTTGCGACTCAGTGAGGCTTGCGTGAGGAGAGGCAAGCATGGAGGATTAAGGTGAACAGTAGGTTGGGACTCAACATTAATTTGTCCCATCAATGAAGAGGCACAGCAAGAGCAGGCATAGTGAAGAGAAGAGAGTGGGAGAGAGCAGTGAATAAAGCCTTGGACTCACAACCTTATTCATCCCATCAATGAATAGTGAAGCAACAATGAGAGGGTGAAGAGGGGTGCAACAGTGAGAGCCATGTGGGAGAGGAATTTTCGGCGCAGCAATAAGGGGCTTTTAATAGGGCATTAAATGAGGCTGAAGCATTTTTTTGAGAAAGACCCATGAAGGATTAGACATCCTAATACCGGTTCAAAGGCAACATTGACACCGATGACCTGGGTTATATATTTTTATTATTTTATTGTTTCTTTCTCTTATTAGAAATTGATTGTGTTATCCTATGTTGATTGATTTTGGTGTTGTGTATGGGTAATCAGATTTTCGTTATTGTTCGGTTATTTGTGTATGAACTCATTAGGTATTGTGAAATGATGATTTTAATACGTTCAATATGTCGTTTAATTACAAACCCATTGCTAGAATTTTGATATAATATGTAATTGTTAAGTTGAAATTCATGTGTAGCGACTAATGATTCATAATTACTAGAGATAACATGAACTAGGTTAAATGACGCATTGTATGTGGTTGTTGCCTTGATTAATCGGTTTTTCTAATTCGTAATACTACTACCTAATTAAATCTAGAGATTGTATCTTAGGTTATTCGGTGGTTAGGTTTAATTAACGATCCTATCTTAATTAAACAAAACCTAAGAGAAAACTCGGGTTAATTGTTAACTAACGATTTATAGTTGCTAGGAGAGGTTAAAGAACAATAAATTAATGAAATATGCTTAATTAAAGTGTAGGCCAAGATTGAACTAAAGAATCGAGACCCTACTGAATTCCCCACTTTTATCATTTTTTGTATGCTTTCTTTAATTTATTTTTTATTAGTTAGTTTTATTTTATTTTATTCTTCCAAAGATCCAAAACCTCCTTTCTAAACACCGTTTAATTTCATTTCATAAAATTTACACACTCTCTATAGGATTGACCTAAACTCGCCACTGCTATAGTAGTAGTCTAGTTATTTTATTTTGACTAGCATAATGACGCGTAGTCAATTTTAGCACTATTATTGGGAGTGCGGTGTTTTAGTTTTTCTTTATGATTTAATTGGTGTTTTGTATATATTTGTTCGTAATTGATTTCTTTCCTATTATCTTGTCATCTTTTCATTTTTTGTTTCATGTTTGAAAAAAAATTCAATATGGATGGAAGTAATTTCTTTTATAACTCATATTCTCAATCCCGTATCAATGTTTGGACTGATCAACCTAACTTTTGTTATGGATGGAATAATCATCCGAATTAATTCAATGATAGTTTGTAAGATGCACACTAATTCTCTTACAGACCAGAAGCTTCCTATCACGACTCCGGTCCATCTCTGGAAGAGTTGAATAATATTTTAAAACTAATACTTTGCAAATACAGCATAATACTTTACAATTCCAAAAGGATGGAGGGCAATTTTCAATAAACACATAGTCTAGTGCCCAAGATTCGAAGAGCCAACATGGTTCAGGTGCATCTTTAGAAGAACTTGTTAAGAATATCGCTGCTAACAATTTACAATTTCAATAGGATATGTAGTAATAACAGGAGACCAAAGCAAACCAACATAGGATGGAACACCTAATGGGTCAGATGGAAATAAGGCTTAATCGCCTAGAATCGCAAAGCGAAGAGGAGCAGCTGTATGAATTCGAGGTGTACCCAATGGATGTTTGTGTGGAAACATTGCAAAGTGACAAGAAGCTTGAGAATTTTGAGGTCAACCCTCAACGGATTGTTTGTGTCAAAGAAGTGAAGAAGGAGCTCGAAGCTGAAAAGGGCACATCTTTTAGTTCAGAGGTAAGTACTGAGTTCATGATTATTTTTAAAATTAACTCTTTACTTTTACATAACAGATTGGATGAATTAAATGATGAAGAAAAAGATTAAGAGACGTTCGAAATATTTTCGGATTGTATGGACTCAGCTGAGATTGAGAATTTGAGGATAGGGAAGATGCCGAATAAGGATGATAATCAACTAAGGCCTTATCTGGAACTACCTCGCATGGAAGTGGTGTTAACTGTAATATCGGAAGATCACAATTTTGTTACGTGAAGAGAAGAAGGAGTCAAGCTAGCGACCCTAAACAAAGGCGCTTCTTAGGAGGCAACCCAAAGGAAGTAAATTTTTTTTCCTTTACATTTTCGCATTACCTTTTATCTGCATATGTGTTTTTGAATTTGTTTGTTTTACTTGTGTTTAATTTTTCAATCAAAATGACAGAAAGAATAAAACAAATGAAACAAACATTTGCTTGTTTTCTATTGCTTCTGGGATTATATTATCATAATTAGAGTGTTAATTGAATAAATTTCATAGCAACTTTAGAATGTATTTTTACTGTTGTGATTGGTCGATATGCATTACCTTTAGAAGAGTAATGACTAATGGTAGACAAAGCCGGTGAGATTTTGAGCCTTATTTGACTGACACATCCATATCAGTCTCATTTCCTTTCGAGAATGTATGACCGTCATGACATGTACATCCCAATTTTTCATTGAATTTCTATTCGAGACCACATTTTATCACATGCATTGACATGGACATGATTAGGCATTCTTTGTTTTTCATAAACTACATTAGTCAAATAAACTGTCCTATTGACATGATTTTTCTGTTGATAAACCCCTTTGAACTTTAGCCTTTCTTTTTGTATAAACCATATTACATGCTTTATACTTAACCAAATGTCCTACCCAAGCCATAAAGCTAGTGGAACATTTGTGATTGGTGAGTATGTGGATGTACAAAAGTTTAAGTGTAGGGGGTGTATAAATGTGAGGGTTGGTTATAATGTTGGAATGTTATCTTATGTATTATCATTGAAATTTCCATGTTGATGTAGTTTATTTTAATTTTTTATAAGGAAAAGAAAAATTAAAAAGGGGAAAAGAAAAGAAAAAAACAAAAAACAAAAAAATTGTTTAAATAAATTTATCAAGGAGAAAGTGCATATGAGTTTGCAAGGTTATTCATGATTAATGCCTCTTCCTAGAGTTATAATGAATGTGTTATTTGAGCGTGTTGAATATAAGGTAGAGGTTGGCTTGGAAGGTTCACTCTTGTGATTTCATTGGCATAAATTGTATGAGTGATTCCTTCAGATTGGTATAGGCTTTATGTGGTTTATATATGAGAGCTGAATGGGGTTCTGAAATGTAAATGTTGCATTTTTCATAACTGACGGTACCCAATTTTTAATGAGTGTTGCTTTGTTTCACTAGCTTTGATGACTTTCATACTACTTGACCCAAATATATCTCACCTCACCTTTGCCCACATTACAACCTTGAAAAGTCTTTTGATTCATGAAGATTGCTCAGTTTTTGAAGATATTGAATGTTGATTCATCATGAGTAAATGCTTGGAATGTTGATTTCTTGCTATGATTTTTGAAAGTCACTCATCTTTGGTTGTGATTATATAGTCTTGGAAAAATATGGAAATTAAGTCAGTGTTTTGGGTCAATGAGCTTACTTTTGATGTTTTACCTAAGAACAGTCAAAAGCTAAATGTGGGGGACATTGATATGTGTTTAATTGTTGATGCATTTAATTGTTTATATTTAGCGATTAAGGACACAAAAATGCTTAAGATACTCACTTTAATACATATATTATTTTAGGTACAATTTGGAAACAAATAAATTAAAGTGAGTCGGAAGCATTGCAGTTAGGCCATTTTCTAAAGATTTATTTTTACTTGACTTCATGGAGCAAATAAAATAAAATAAAAGTCAAGGAGAAGATAAGAAAAAATAATGAACAGAGAATAATTAAATTAGCCAAGCTTGGAAACCAAGAGCAATAAAAACGACAGTGGAAGCAAAGCTAAACGCAAAAGCAGGAAGCAGGTAGAGAAGTGTGTTTTATGCTGTATTTTGCCCTGCGTTGTGCGCAAAACGTAGGCAACACCTGCGCATAATGCATAACGTAGGTATTGTGCGTTATGCGCTGCGTTGTGCACACAATGCAGGCATTGTACGTTAAATGTACAAAGGACCTGCATTAAACGCAAAATGAGAAGACACAAGGGATGGATCAAGGGTTTTAATTAATAGAGACCTTTATTCATCACATCAAGAAGGATAGTAGAGACGCTACAGTGCAAGGGAGGGCAATGCAGAGCATAGAGGCTCAGGTGTGGCTGCGTCTGGTGTGGCTTGCTGGCTCAAGCATGGAGGCTGGCACTAGACGTAACTGGAGGCGTGAATAGGACCAAAAAACACTCCCATGCTTATTCATCAAATCAATGAATATTGCAGTGAAATTGAGAGGAGAGTTGCAGTAGTGAACAAGAAATTAAACGAGTTTTGGCTAGGGATTAAGATGGGGGTTGAAGCATTTTTCTAGAAAATACCTATGAAAGGCTAGACATCTTAACACTGGTTCGGAGGTGACCTTGACACCGATGACCCGGGTTAAGTATTTTTTATTATTTTGTTAATTCTTTCTCTCACTAGAAATTGATTGTGTTATCCTATGTTAATTGAATTGGGTATTATGTATGGATAATCAGATTTTCGTTATTATTCTGTTATTTGTGTATGAACCTGTTGGGTATTGTTAATTGATGATTTTAATACATTCATTGAATTGTTAATTTCAAACCCATTGCTAGAATTTCGATATAATCCGTAATTGTTATGTTGAAATTCATGTGTAGTGACTAATGATTCATAATCATTAGGGATAAAATGACGCTTTGTATGTGGTTGTTGCCTTGATTAATCAATTTTTCTAATTCGTAATGCTTCTAACTAATTAAATCTAGAGACCATATTCAAGGTCATTCGGTGGTTAGGTTTAATTAGCGATCGTATCTTAATTAAACAAAATCTAAGGGAAAACTCGGGTTTATTTTTAGCCCACGATTAATAGTTATTAGGAGAGGTTAAAAAACAACAAATTAATGAAATATGCTTAGTCAGGGTGTAGGCCGAGATTAAACCAAAGAATAGAGTTCCTACCGAATTCCCCATATTTATCTTTTTTGCATGTTTTCTTTAATTTGTTTTGATTAGTTAGTTTCATTTTATTTTCCTTTTCCAAAAATCCAAAACCCCTTTTTTCCTAAACACCGGTTAATTTCATTCCATAAACTTTACACATACTCTCTGTGGGATCAACCTAGACTCGTCACTGCTACAGTAGTAGTCTAGCTATTTTATTTTGACTAGCGTAACGATGCACGATCAAAATTTTGGCATTGTTGTCGAAGAGTGCAGTTTTTTAGTTTTTGTTTGTGAGTTAATTGGTGTTTTGTATATCTTTGTTCGTAATTGATTTCTTTCTTGTTATTTTGTGATCCTTTCATTTTTTAGTTTTGTGTTTTAAAAAAAATTGATATGGACGGAAGTAATTTCTTTTATAACTCATATTCTTAATCTTATAACAATGTTTGGGCTTATCAACCTAACTTTTGTTATGGATGGGATAATCATCAGAATTACTTCCATGATAGTCTGCAAGACGCACAACAATTCTTGTACAGACCAGAAGCTTCCTATCACAACTCCGATCCATCTCTGGAAGAGTTGATTTTGCAATTGTAGGAGAATATTTTACAATTCTAGAAGGATAGAGGGCAATTTCCAAAAAACAGATGGTCTAGCGCCCAAGATTCGGAGAGCCAACACGATTCAGGTGCATCTTTAGAAGAACTTGTTAATAATATTACTACTAACAATTTACAATTTCTATAGGATATGCTGCAATTACAACAAAATATACACCAGGAATTGCGAGAATTCCGACAAGGGACAAAAGCAAGCAAACAGAGGATGGAACACCTAATGGGTTAGATGGAAATAAGCCTTAATCGCCTAGAATCGCAAAGCAAAGAGGAGCTGCCGTATTAACCCGAGGTGTATTCAATGGACGTCTATGTGGAAACTTTACAAAGTGATGAGAAGCTTGAGAATTTTGAGGTCAACCCTCAATAAATTGTTTGTGCCGAATAATTGACGAAGGGGCTCGAAGCTAAAAAGGACATATCTTTTAGCTCGGAGGTAAGTACTGAGTCCATGATTATTTTTGAAACTAACTCTTTACCTTTACATAACAGATTGGAGGAATTGAATGA
>JAOQMP010049153.1:0-11057 GCA_027563575.1 Erythroxylum pedicellare | reverse complement strand
ATTAGTTAAAGATGTGCCTTTTGTGTTTGATGATGCTTGTTTGGATGCTTTTAATAGGTTAAAGAAGGCACTTACAATAGCACCCATTCTGACATCGCCGGATTGGTCTTTTTCCTTCGAGATTATGTGTAATGCAAGTGATCATGCCATTAGCTATGTCCTTAGCCAGTGAAAGGAAAATAGGTGACATGCCATCTACTACATAAGTAAGACCTTGACGAGAGCATAACTGAATTACATAACTACAAAAAAGTAGTTGCTTAATGTGGTATTTGTATGTGAAAAATTTGGTTCTTATCTTTTGAGCCCATAAGTTATTATTTTTACAGACCATGTGGCATTACAATATCTCTTTACCAAGAATGATGCCAAGGCTAGGCTCATCTGGTGAATACTTTTTCTCCAAAAATTCAACATTGAAACTAAAGACAAGAAGGCTTCCTTCTAATCTCTCATATCAACAAAGGAAGCGTTTCTTATTCCAATGTTCTCTCTATATTTGAGATGAACCTGTATTATATAAAATTTTTGCTGACAATGTGATTTGTAGGTGTGTCCCTGAAGATGAAAAGCCTGAACATTTTGACCTAATTTAATAGCTCAATGTATGCAGGACATTATGGAGTTAACAAGATAGCGGTTCATATTTTGGAATGTAGGTTCTATTGGCCAAGTTTGTTCAAGGATGCCCGAAACTTTATGTTATAGTGTTATAGATGCCAGAAAGTGAGCAACATATCAAAGCGGGATAAGATGCCACTTTTAAACATCATGGAGGTTGAAATATTTGATATGTGGGGCTTGTATTTTATGGGACCATTCCCATCCTCCCTAGGTAACACATACATACTGGTTGGAGTTGATTCTGTTTCGAAGTGGGTTGAAGTCGTAGCTACTCCAACCAATGATGGCAAGGTGGTGCAAAGATTTATTAAGAATATTTTCACTAGATTTAGAGTACCTAAAATGATAATCAGTGATGGAGGGAGTCATTTTTGCAACAAACCTTTTAAGCCCTATTGAAAAGATATAATGTTCATATAATATCTTATTTTTCCATAATATGCTTAAGGTTTAACCATAGATTAAATGTTGCATATACATGCATAACATAAGCATTCATACAGGAATTGATATTTTTGCACATTACAAGTTAACATATGCACTCAATTGACTTATTCTGGGGTATGAACAATGTTAAGTGATCATGATGTGAATTGTGATTTGGTATGTCTTGAATTTTGGTATGTGTGGATTTCAATTAGTAAATTGGGATTAAATGTTATTGATTGGGAAATTGATGGATTAAAATGTACATTTAGACTAGGGCAAATTCCAAGTGGTAGGATAAATTGATACATGAAAATTTTGGATGATTTAGCCTATAAATGAGTGACATTTGGCATAGTTAAATTGATGACAAATAGACTAGTAATTATATGACACTTGGATCAATTAGTATGTGAAAAGTGGACCAATCTTAGAGTGACATGTGGACTAATTAAAGGGTGAAAAATGGTAGCATAATGGGTGGATTAGTGGTAGCATAATCGTTGAACAAATGGCTAACATGTCTTTGTAAGTTAGTGAAACCTAGCATGTAAGGTAGCAAGCTTCTGCAGTGCATTTTCTGTTTTCTTTCTTGTTTCCTCACCAAAATTGCTCTAGCTTTTCCTTGAAATTTTCTTGAACCCTAGCCAAATTGTTGCATGAAACCCATACATACATCTGTCACCAAATTGACAGAAAACTAGTTGATTGTGATTATAAGTTTGCGTTGATTTTTACTTGCTTAGGAGGACTAGTATGATCTAGACTTTTGAGCCGAATTGGAAGCCTTAATTTGAGTTTTATGGCATGTCAAATGATATAAGAATAATGTTTGAATTGGACTAAAATGCATGTGATATTGGTGAGGAAGAATTGTTGGAATATGTTAGCTGTAGTGTTTTCAGTGAACATGCATCGGTGTTATGGATATATTTTAATTTTAAATTAAACTAAAGACATATGGATATATTTTTAATGTAGGAATATAATTTGAATTATGTTTCTAAAAGTTTCAAATTTTGGCTTGAAGTTGAGTTTTGTATTATGTCTCAGTTTGAGAGCAATCTGTAGTATTTTAGGTATAACTTGAAGAATAATGAACCAAATTGCATGAAATTTATAACATTAGAAACTGAATACATAAAGGAACAATTTCTTAGAAGAATATTTTGCTTAAATCCTTCATTTATCTTGTCAAAATGGCTACGTAAAATTGACCTGAAGGTTTGTTTTGAGAAAAGCTGGAATGAAGCTTAGATAAAAGGTAGTGCATGATCATGCCAAGAATGATCGTGACAGAAAGGGGTCATTAAGGGGTTCTACGATCATGCACAAGCATGATCATGAAAAAGGAGGATCAATTGGAAGAGCACAATCATGCATGAGCACAATCGTGATAGTGAAGGTGGACTGTTGTTTGACAGCTTTGAACACCCTTCACTTTTTTAACCACAACTTTTTCTCTGGACCTCCGATTGACTTGAAATTTGGACCAAAAACTCCTCATACATTGGTTCCTCTCCAAAAAATTTCACTGTGATATTAATTTATTAATAATGGATTGTTGTTTACCAAATGTTCAGGTATAAAATTTTGGAGATGTTATTGAATGAATGAGAGTTTGGATATTATATAATCATATAATGTTAGAATAACATTGGTGAATGATTGATTGATGATATTATAATTTATTGAAGTAATCTGGACAGAGTTCAAATTAGACATATATGAGTTTTGAACTATGAATGATCATAATATGTGAATTAAGGAAATATACTTGGAATAGTCATTTAGCATATATTAAACATGAAATACGTATATATGTGCACAAATGAATAAGTATTTGATTGATCGACTTTGTAATGTGAATTATGTGTGAATTGTTTTATTTTAGACACTCAAGTTGGATGCCATTCAGACATTGTCAGATCATCCAGGCAATAACATAAATTGGAGCATACTGTGAGTCAACCTAGATGATCTTCCTAGGATTGATTTATTTTGTTTAACTTCTAATTGTTGCACTGTTTGAGATTTGTTTATGCATTCTAGACTTTAATGGTCTGAGGAGCTTGATATTTAGAAATGTATTAAAAGTGTTCTGTTTACAGCTGAAATTTAAATGATATCTATTAGCTTTTGAATTCCAAATGATATTTGAATACTCAACGAAAGTTGAATGCCGGACTGAGGTCCGATGAATATGAGATTCTGTCTGTGCATTATAAATGAATGCTATTCATGGCATATTCTATTATTGATACACTTCATAAAATGCATGTGCAGATAAAAGGTGTTATGAACAGAGTAGCGAGTCTGAAAGAACTTTATGCTCAGAATTCTACACATAGAGCTTTGCTCCATGATTTCTGTACCTGACTGAGCCCATTAGGTTAGTATCTGTATCTGTATCTAAAAGGAACTCAGTCGTAACAAATAATAATGAATTTGGAGTCTCATATGCATCTGCATTTGTATACTTATGATTATGAAATGTATGATTATGAAATCTTTTCTGAAATTATGATGATAAAGTGATATGCCATGATAATGCGGTTGATTGGGTTATTTATGTTCTGAAATAATGTGAAATTGGTTGGTTGTTTGATATTTATGTATTTGACCTGAGTGAGACCATCAATGATGGTTCACTTATTGAGTTTACAAAACTTGATAAAAATTGCAATGTGGCTTTTCAAGTATGAGACAGGGACCTAGTTCCTAAGATTGTCTAAAGGAACATTTTAGGTTAAGTTATGGATCAAAGGTCTATCACCTAACATTAGAGGAGTTATAACTTGTATTTTATTGTTTTTTGTCATACAGAACTTTTGTTTAAAGGTTTGTAAATATTTGTTTCAATGAAGACAATGTAAACTTTTGTTAATAAATGAAATGAAATGTTGAGGTTTTAAGTATTGTATATTCTTTATGATGCCATTTAAGAGATTATGTTTAATCTAACATACCATTTTCATAGGATATATACTTGAATGTCCTCTGGCTGTTCGGGTATATACTCTATGGTAGTGGGGTGTTACAGTGCATCATTGAGTGGTGACTCCTTACCATCCATAAATAAGTGGCTAAGTGGAGGTGGTGAGCATAGAATTTAATAAGATTTTAGAGAAGGTAGTGAGCACTTCAAGGAAAGATTGGGCTTCAAAGTTAGATGATATACTTTAGGTGTATAGGATAGCCTTCAAGGCACCCATAGGTACTACTCCATATAGACTTGTGTATTACAAGGCTTGTTATTTACCTTTGGAGTTGGAGTATAGAGCCTATTGGGAAATTCAGAAGTTGAATATGGATTAGAAGCTTGCGGGTGAGAAAAGATTGTTACAACTTGATGAATTGGAAGAGTTAAGATTTAAAGCTTATGAAAATGCTAAGTTGTACAAAGAAAGTGCAAAAAGGTGGCATGATGCTCACATTAAAAAGGAGTTTAAGAGTGGGGACTTGTTTCTTTTATTCAATTCATGACTTCAATTATTTCCTAGAAAGCTAAGTCAAGATGGAGTGGACCTTTCAAGATCCTTCAAGTGTTTCCCTATAGAGCTTTGGAGTTGGAAAATGATAATGGTGAAGCATTCAAGGTTAATGGGCATAGATGCAAGCCATACTATGGGGGACATACAAGAAAGGGAAGTCATCACTTTCCTTTCTTCCACTCTTTCATGAATGCATGTGAAATGGTCAAGCTAATGACCTTAACTTAGCATGTTTACCTTTCTTTTGTTTGTCTTTGTTTACTTGTTTGTTCGATTTGGTTGGTTTTGATTATGTTTGGTTTGAGTTTGCTACGATTTCTTGGTGTTTACTTTGGTTTTGTTTGACTTTTAATTTGTTTTCTCTTATTGGTTGGGTGATTTTAATGTGTTTGCAGGTTGCTTGAATATTGGGAATGCATGCTAAGCTTGAAAAAAGGCTACAAAGTTGAAAAATCAAAATTGGGTGTCTGTATAGTGCCCACGATCATGGGAATGGGTCTTTCCCTCAAATGCGGGAAAGCTCTCCAAAAACTTTCTGAAGCCTTAACCTACGATCGTAGGAAGTACAAGGATTTCCACGATCGTGGGATCCCCAGTCGAAGGATTTAAAAATCCCTCCTTTCTTCTTTCTTCATCTTCTCACATTCTCTCACTCTAAAACTGACACCCACTCACCCAAACCTTACAAATCCTTCATCTTTCCCCCAAATCTTGGTATTTTCTCCACTTGTTCCATCATTATTAAGTCTCTTAACACCTATTTCACATTACCCAATAAAAAATCCAAAGATTTGGTAAGTTTTTCTCTCTTCTCTCTAAAAAATGTGCTAACCTCTCTCTAAACTCTTTTTGCAGGTTTTTCTCCTTAAATGACTCCAAAGAAGCTTGTAGCCCGTAAACCAACCGACTAACTGTAACTCTAAGTCTCTGGAGATGGTAAACATGATATGGTAGCCACTTTTTGTTCCCCATTTCCTATTTTTTGGAAGAAGAAGGTATAAGATTTAGGGACTTTAAGGATAGAGAGTTATTGACTCCTAGGTATTTTGATTTTGACCTATTAGAACTCTAGGACTAAGGCATAACATTGAAAGATTGGCTACAAATATTGGTTGGGGTCATTTAATTCATTGTGATGTATCTATATACCCCATGATGACAATAGAATTTTTCACCACTATATGCTATAATACTAAAATGGACACATTCTAGTTTAAGATAGTTGGCCATGCATATAAGCTAGATTATACTGTCATTTGTGTGCTCTTTGACTTGTTTAACACTAAAGTTTTGGATGAGCATGATGATTTTTATATGGATGATTATTGGAAGATCCTTACAGGTGAAAACACTTTGATTCCAGGAATGCACCTAACACTTTGATTCATAGCACCGAGCACTTACTTCTTCACAAATTTATGTGCCTATTGTTTTTAACAAACTTGAAAGCAACAAGTATTCGGCTGAGGAACCTTTTTTTCTTTGGTTCATAGATCGTAAAATTAAAGTGAATACTCGTTATCGAAGTTTTTGATCTATTGTAGGTTGCATTACTAAGAAAAGCTCATATTTTGGCGTGACTTACATTGTTACTACTTTGTCTTTGCATTACAATCTTGATGTGGATAGTGTGCGCATAGCTAGACTTAATATGCTTCATGTACCTTATTTGAGATGCTTTGAAATTTTGGAGCCCCATTCTATGGTTCTCTGAAATCCTCAGATACGCACTACTGTTAAAAATAGGAAGGGTAAGGATGCAGCCACTTCTCAACCATCATCCTCTCAGGCGCCCATAGAGTCCCAAGAAGTAGCAGTTGAAGATGAACCAACCGTAGAAGTAGATGTCAACAAGTTGCAGCAAATCCTCAACCAAATGGTCCCATTAACAAATGACACTACAAACTAATGAGCTCGGCACCAAGATGAGACAAGTTCATAAACAGCAGCGATAAATCAGAAAGAAATTCCTTAAGTTCATCCAAATGAAGAACATTGAAGTTCCTTCCCCTACTACTTCGCCACCACAATCTCCATGAGCTTTCTTACACTTTACTTTGTACGTTGTTTTATTTACCTTACTAGTTGTTTTACTTACTTGTTTATTTGATGTTGTATTTTGTGTTTTAGTTTCCTTTTGTGGTTGCCTTATCACATTGAGGACAACGTGTTGTCTAAGTGTGGGGAGGTGACATTTGCCTTTTCAATTACATTATTTTAGTGTGTTTTAGTCTATTTGCATTTTGTTAATTAGGATACATGTTTTAGGTATATTAGGTTGTTATTTTAAGTTGTTTTATGTTAGCAATGGAACCGCACTTAAATCATTTTGATTTATTTTTCCATGAGATTCTATCATGCTAGTTAGAATGAGATTGCGTGCATGCTTGAGATCAAATTAGGCTACTTAAGTAGAGAGTGAACCATGTTGAGTGATGAAAAGTATAAGCTTACTCAGAATTTGACACTTGAGTAATGAGGTAGTGTAGAAATGCATAATGAATTTTCATTTGAGCCAATGTGAGGATTGAGCCTAAATGACTCCATTTATAGTCAATTTATTTCTTTGTTTGTGTGATGCTTCCTTAGGTTATTAGCTTCAAAACTTGCTTTAAATCGGTTTGAGTCTATTGGATACATGCTTCATAGAGATGATTAAGGCCTTTTTATGTTAACCTTTGGCTTAAATGACCTACCTTTTATTATCCCTTGTTACCCCCATTAAGCCTTAACCCTTTTATTTCTTGAAAACATCCCACATTTTAAAACCCTTAGCCTACCCATTCACAAGCTTAGTATAGTATTAAGTGATGCATTAGTTTGGGATTTTTGCTACATTTTTTTAGAGATAAGTTGAGTGATACTTGTACTCTTGGATCACATTGCATTTAGTTGCTATTTTGTTCATTGTTTCGTTAATTATATGAACAAAGAAAAAAAAGAAAAAGGAAGAACATTTTAGTAGCATCAATAACTGTAGAGTAGTAGTATATTTACATTTGTGTATCTCAGAAATATGTTTTGTTATCCCTTTGTTCACTTATTAGTTTATGAATGCTTGTGTTAAACCTTTTACCTCGTTTAACCCACATTAACCCATATTACAACTCAAAGCAATTCCTTTTATCTATTTATGAATGTAATCATTGTAGAGGAGAATTAATGTATTAGCAAGCCTATGGCCGTGTAGTTTCCTATAGGAAGCTTGAGTGAAACACTAACCATCAACCACTTGAGAGAAATGAGTGAAACCATGAGGAAGATTCATTTTGCATTTATAATTATCTTTGAGTGATGGTGCCATAAGTTGAGTTTGTTTATGTACACTAATGAAAAGTAGTTATGATATGTGTAGTAGCTTGACATTTGAGTTGGCCAAACTTTGAGGAATTGCATGTATTGATCTTTGTAAAAAATGAAGTGATGGAATTGATTAGCTATGTTTGATTTTGCTTAAGAACAAGCCAACATTTTTAAGTGTGGGGAATGATCTTGTTTTTTGATATGTGTAATTTTTAATATTTAACCTTGATAATCCACAAGTGTACAGATCGTTGGCATAGTACCTAATGTGTTGATCCTACGAGGAGGAATAATCTAATCTTAAAGTCTAAGACCAAACAATTTGCAATAATTCAAATGTAAAAAAACTAAAATAGGAATGCAATTCAATTAAGGAAATCAATTTAAAAATCAATCATGAAATATTAACAAATTAGCAAATTGCAATGCACACTCACGAATCAACCTAAGGAACTACCAATTGAGAAAAAGGGAAATTTTACCTATTCTTAATGATAGCCTAATTGATTATGAATTTACTGGATTATTGGTTCCAAATAGTCCTAGGGTTGATTACCCTGTCTTGAATTATAAGCATTAACCCTAATTTATAAACCCTAATCAGATTATAGGAATTGCAATCTCTCAATTAAAAATCTATCTAAAACCTTAATTAGATCTGAAGATGTCTAATAAACTAGAGAAAACTATTACAAGATCTCTCTTCACACAATTTACCGATTTGATTTAATTCTCATTATATTAAATTTCCAAACTCTTGTTAACCCAATTTAATTATTTTTCACTCGATTTACCCTCTCAGTCTATCACTGAATTATGCAATTGCTAAAACTAAATCACAAAACATCCAGAAAAAACACAAACAATCAAATTTTATTAATTCAAAACTAAATGCCCGAAGGTGAGTATAGACATACTCAACATTCACAAAATCCTATCATCAACATCTATTCCAATTCTATAAAATAATAAAATTGAAAATACACTTAAAGTACTTCGAGTTAGGAAACCTCTTGTTTCAGGAAGTACTTCAAGTCAACTTCTTCTCCATGTCCCTCTTCTTTTGTCTCTATTTCAATCTCTTCCCAATTCTGTCTAGGGTTTTCCATATTGGATCGAAAACAAAAACATACTAGATTTGGCTAAACGGTAGATTTCAAAAACTTTTTTCGAAACCAAAACGTTGCGGAAGCATAATAACCAAATCAACATGTTTAATTCATACATGATATGGTATTAGAAAAATAAATAGAATAAGAACAAGATCAAAATTTTTACCGACTCCTTTGCTACACCTTTGACTCCTTGCTATGGTATCCTCTCCATACTATTATATCCTCTTCTTTTTATTGTATCCTCAACCAATCTAATCTACCACTTGTTCGCCTTACATAACTTGGTTAATAAGATCCTTTGGTGGGAAGGGAGAAGAAATATTGGAGAGGTTTTCCTTAGTTGTAAGAAGCCAAAAATTGAGACACTCTCAATGCTAAGTTTCGGTCATGAAAGAAAAGGAGAGAGGAAGACTAAGCCAAAAACACCATTTCTTTCTTTTTCACAAAAATGAAAGAGAGAGCCATAAATGAGACACTCTCATTTGTTTAATATGACCATTAAACTATTTAATGAGGACATCATTAAACCATTTAATGATGATGAAGCATGACAAAAAACCTACCTTAGCTATGCAAAACTGAAAACTACATCATTACAGTTTTAGTTTTTGATCTCCTTTTTTGTCTTTAAAAAAATTGTTTTAATTTAATTAATCTAATTAATTAAATCAAACAAAAATCCAGCTCAATATTAAATTTTTACTTTAGGCTTCTAAGTAACACTTAATTAGAGTAACCCATCATTTAATCATAGGGTTAAAACCTAATTCAATTAACTCTTAATTAAAATTATTCCAGTATTATTATTCCAAATCTAATTCGGTCCTTTCCTTTTTATTTTCTTTGCGGTAACCTCTTTTTATATTTCTTACTTTGCTTGATATTCCTTAAAAGCCAAGTGGGGAATCTAATTGGACTTATATAATTCAAACTCCAATAATCCCGAAATTAATTTAATCGTATTGGACTTAATTCTAGCTTATTAACCAAATATCATTCCACTAAAGACAATTAACTTAACTCTTGAATTACTAAATATTATGAGAATACATGTTTCAAATAAGATGTCTAATTGCAAACCCTATTACGAACCATATTATAGCCATCAGCACATTAAAGGATAAAATTATCATTTTACCCTTAATTGGTTTTTCCTTCTTGATCTCCCACTTTACTCTATACGGTGATTAACATACGAGATCTCATCTTGTTGTTAAGATTTGATGGGTAGCTAGTCCATTAAAATACTGGTGCCAGTTTAATCACCAATCTCCATAAAACATCTAAAAGTGATGATATCACAATAAACTCTTTATTTGAGTAAATGTTCCCTGATACATGTGTCAATTAATAATTTCAACATGTAGACACTAGATTGATACTTTGTAAAAATCCATTCTCGATCATATCGAGAACTGTAATGAAACACACTTGAGTTCACCACTCATCAAAATTGTGGTTCGTAATAAAAGGATGCTAAAGTGTATGTTTTAAGATTAAACAAGTGACCTACTTTAACCTTTAAAAACATACATGATTCCACATATATTTAATAGTGTCATTATCGATATTCAACTACTGTCATGATATGAAACTCATCATTCCCTTGAAGTAAAGTCCTTAACTTACACAGAGATAAATCGTAACACTACAATCTAAACCATAATCAAGCAACCAACTTGATTATTTAACTATGAATCAACTAATTTAGATTATAATAATATATATGTTTCCCATACATCTCCATGTATATGTATATTATTTACAAAAGAATCTTGGTACCTTATGACAAATTGTATAATGCTCATACAAATAAAACAAAACTCTTTTGTTTTATTAATAATGAATATTTTCATTGCAAAGGTAACTGGAAGAAGATTAAGTTATATGTAAATACACTTGCTTTCTAGGGCACTATATTTACATAACTCCAACAATATCCCACTTGCCTTAAAGTTAGTTTGACATATCCCTCATTCTCATCCCTTCTAGGTGACCCTCAAAACTCTTTTGAGATAACGTCATCATAAATAGATCAACAAGGTTTTGCTATGTGGGAATCTTTACCACATTCACCTCACCACGTTGTATTATC
>JAOQMP010049132.1:0-11059 GCA_027563575.1 Erythroxylum pedicellare | reverse complement strand
AATAAATCATTGGTTCTAACTCGTGCTTTATTCATTTTTCCTCTCTCTATCGTAGCTATTGAATAATGAAAATGTGATTGTACCTTTCTGGAGTTTTAGACTTTTAGACACATAAATGGAGATTTAAAACTTTCGTGAGAAGTACAAGTAGGAGTTTACAGGACTGAATGTGCAATTATGGTAACTTCAGCTCTATGTTTCCCTCTTTTGATTCCTTTTTTTTTTTTTTACATTATTCAATTATAGTTATTACAGTCTTAAATTCAAATGTTTTAGTTATGTTGAAAACAATTTAGTGCTATGTATTATCTTTAATAGTTTCACTGTGACTACAATTAAGGAATATAACTTGAATTTATTATTATTATTTGCGTTTAATTTTGTTCATTTCTTTTTAGTTTTTTCTTCTAATGCATATTGGGGTTTAAACTAAAGCTTTATATTATTGTTTTTGTTTTCGAAATTGGAAAATAATTTCTTTAAAATCAAAGTGTATTTACTATAGAACAAAATGGATTGAAGTTTATGTTATTCAAACATCCAATTAGATTTTTTTGATTGGTCTAATAGTAACCAAGTTACCATTGATCTTTTAAATTTGCCAAATGGACGATTCATGTGAATAAGGAAGAAAAATGCTATAAGATGCGGTTAATGGTGTTTAGAGAAGTGTGTGGAAAAGGAAGAACATTGGTTCACTAGATTAAGGTTAAGGTTGGAGAAGACTTAAATGTGAATACAGCCCCAAACGTGGTCATGTGTTAGTCTATTTAATTTTAATTTTGTGGACAACTGAGTGGTGAGATAGAATCTCTAAAACATGTGTGACCTAAATCAAAAATTACAAACATATCCTGGATCTCCACTATGGGCATGTCGTAGACTATTCAACTTTAGAAAGTTAGAGGAAGGCTCATGTTCTCCACCACTGGTATGGTCCAAATCATGTCAATATTCCCAAAAATATATAAGAAATCAAGGTTTCAGACACAAACGTTTCCGGCAATAACCAATGGAATTACAATATTTATAGACAACACAAGCCCATCCACAGTTATGTGCTGGGTGCCTAATCGAAATCCTAGTTTTTATTGTAGTTCTAGTTCTTTAAAATGATGCATCAACATTCTTCTTATACCTTTGGTTTAACAATCTGTCTAATCATTACGTCAAGTTTCTATCTTTAGCTTCTTTGGGGCTTGATTACAATTTAAGTATATTGGATGCCACATTTTCATCCTTGGCATTTGTATAAGTTTATGTATTCGAGCTTTAGTTCGAAAATCATATTATATTAATCTTTTATTTGTTGTTATTTCCTATTTTCTTCTTCTTTCTTTAGTTTCTTTATACATTCTTTTTCTCATTCTTAAATCCATTGATTTCTTTTTTATTTCATTCCTACATTTTTCTTCATGTCATCATTTTTATTCATTCTACAAATAAGTAAACAATGATTGTTGTTACGATAAGAAAGGAGGAAATTTATCATTCAACAATTTTTAGGAAAAGTATATTTGTGTCTATATACTTTTCTTGCCTATTTTAAAGATTTCTAATTTCATTCTAGTAATAATAGTAAATCTTGTTTAAAATATTCATAAGGTGTTTAAAATTTAGGATTGTTGCCTAAATGCAACTCTCCATTAGAATCTACAATCGATTGAAATCATTCCTCACATTTTGAATTCTTTCATTTTGTTTCTACTGTTATCTTCTTACTTGCCTTTGCCTCCATTAAGATTTGAGATTGATTTAATATTAAGAGTTTACTCCTTTGTTTGTTTTAGTTAGTTTAATAAAAAAATTACAAGGGAAAACTAGTGGTAATATACGAGTTTCTGAGCAGTATCAGTAGAGAAAGCTAGAAATTTATTGTCAAACATGATTGAATAAAGTGACATTAAATGAGAGAATACCTGAGCTAGTTTTATAAGGTTATTACTACCATTCTTTTGAAGGTAGAATTATGTCTAATTAGGACATAGTTGAAAGGGGAAGGAAGGATGATACGCTTATGATTTAAACTATGCCAGCTTAAACATCTGAATATGATGTTTGGAGATATTAGAGATTAATTGGAGTTATAAGATATAAAAGGAACAATTGCCACAAATTCCTAACGAATATCTGAAAAATGATGATTTCTCCAAGATAGTTTCGATGATGATAAGAAGTGAGATAACTTGAATGATGAATTTTAACTAAGAAAAATTAATACGAGCAAATTTGAACATCAAGATGATTGGAAAGATATAGGTTAAGGAAGGGATCTTGATAGCACTAAATATAGTATGTTCTTAGCATAATTTTGAGATAATTTTTCTTGTGTTTGGATAATTTTTATATCATTTGATAGTTAATGTGGCCTATAATTTGTTTAAAGGCCTTATTTTAGATCACTAATGAAGAAGGAATCAATTCTGACAAGTTGGAGCCAAGTTGGAAATCTTTTAGGATGAATTTAGACAAAAACAAGTTGAATATATACCTATGTTCAAAAAATTGGTCAAACGTAGTCCCATGCTCTATGTCGTGTACGTTATTAGTCCATTATATTTCTTTGAGAACTTGCTACATTGGCCTAAACATGGACATGTGTTTATAGCCTTCGGACTTATTCTTCTGAGATGAAACCTTGGATGTATGATTGAGGAGTTACTAATCCAATATAAGTGCAACATGCATCTGTATTATGAACCTATGTTACAGATGATTTTTATGTAAATTAGGATTTTCTATATCTCTGAATAACAAAGGTCTATATTAGACCTGTGTTGGGCAAGATTCTTGCAATTTTTTAGAGTTTCGTGAGAATAAAGGAGTTCTTAGGGAATTAAACAAAAGGGGAGACCAGAAAGTAGTCAAAAAGAGTTGCAATGGAAAGTCTTGAAATATAAAGAAGCAAATTTATTTCAAAATAGGGGGTTCCTTTAAGATTCAATCAAGAACATCAATATTTCAAGATGTAAGAGAATATTTTCTTTTATATTATTTCTTTCTTGATTATTTTTATTTTATTTTATTTATTATGAACTAAATTGAGATTGATCTAGATGGGATGAACCTTGTTATTTTAGATTTATTCTTTTATTTTAATGTTGTGAATTATTTATAATTACTTATTGTGATTGAATTGAAATATGCTAGCTTTTTTTATCCAATTTCAAATTTCGTATATAGGGATAAGAAATCATATGTATGAATATATCATGACATGAATAATATAAAAGTTACATGACATCTTATAGATAGAACCATATAAATCTTCTATGTTAGAGTCAAGTATATCAAGGGAAATCATAGAACAAATTACTACATCCTTAGAGGTTTTGATTAGAAAAAGATTTCGATCAATTAATTTAAGAAGAGGGGTTGTATTTCTTAAAAAAGAAATGCTTTGTAACTTTAAAATTCCTATCGATCTAGAAAACTAAGGCTAATAATTTAATCAAGATAGATTTGAGCATAGAAAGGTTCAAGGGTATTATACATCTATAACTTGATTTTCTTTTAATTACATGATTCTTGTTTATTGATTTAGTTTGTTATTTAGATTGGTGATTTTTGATTATTTAATCTTTTCTATTTTAATTCAATCATTTATTCATTAAATTAGATAACAAAAGAAAATTACTAACTAATACTTGTAATCTTCATGGGATTGACATTCAACTATACTGAAAGTATTGTAGGTGCACTTGCCTAGAAATCTTTAACATAGTTTTGATCAAATACAGATAACACCACATTATGCTTTGGCACCATTGTTTTAGACTAAAATATTAGGAATACTCTATTTTAATAAATTTAATCATTTTTATATTTATTTATTTATTTTAAAACTTTGTTTCTTAATCTTGTATTTGATGGTTAGGATTCATGTAGTTTGATTTATGATCGGGAGTAGTTTTAGAGTATTATTTGATTCAAATTCAAAAATTGAAAGGACTTTATTTTGGAATTTAAGGAAGAGGAACCTAAAAGCTATGAGGTTCTAGCTATTAAAAGTAATGGTAAGACAAGGAGAATATCGTGCTATGGGAGATTATGTTAGACCATCACTTATGGGGACTAGGACTTAACAGAATCAAAACAAAAATGTCTAAAATTCAATTCACATGTCAATCTAACAACTTTGCAAATCATTCAATAGACCAAAAGCAGTAGCAAACAAAACAGTCAAAGAAAAACTATCAAATTTGACCATCTAAATTACTTACAAAATTTACCCTTTAAAATTACTTACAAATATTCATCAAGACTTACTTGTAGATAAGACCAACTAAATTACTTACTGATTTGATTATCTAAATTACTTACTGACGCTTCCTTACTGCTTATTGCCTCAAAGTCCTGGTAATATCTAGAATCGGTCGCTCGATGCGTTCCTCTATAGCGTTTAATGCAAACACATATCACTATTGTGCACAATTATAAATTCAATCATGCACATTCATGTATACTAAATATGTATGATGCATGTTCATGAAAAATTCCCGGGCTTCTTATCCTTAATCTTGTCACATTCTCAATCATGCGAAATACTCAGTTCCTCAATCTAGATTTATTTCACAACTAACTTTCGGGTCCACTTTGTTCAATTATTACCATTAGGTAGGTAAGGTAATTAGGTAATAATTCCTTCTAGAAAGTTGCCCCTCTTTGTCTTAGGTTTCCAATGATACCAAGTTCATCCAATTTGGGTCAATATACTGAATGTTATTCCCAAAAGATTTCAAACTGTTCTTAAGCTTTAACATAATTCTTATCCCAATTTCCAATCAGATTATGAAATTCTTAGAGGTAGAATTAGAACTCCATAACTCATACAATTTGTAGCCTTATTACTCTAGTTTAATTCAAAACAAGAATCACTCCATTTGGAAATCCACAGATCTAGATATAAGTAAATTGCCGAAGTATGTTTAGTAAAAGCATCCCAGTTATCATACTTTAGCATAGTCACAATTTCATCTTAAATTCTTCAACCAATCCAATTCAAAAAATTCTAATTTTTGGTGGAGATATTTATATCTTATTAATTCATTGGTTTAAGAATCAAGTCATTTGGATATCGGATGAAGAAGTTATAATAAAAAGATCAAAGTATGTTTAGAAAATAACCTCCTTTGAATAAACAGGGAAGTCGCGATCGTGTACATGTACGACCGTGATACTCCGGGTGGTCCTGTGAAGCCACAATCGTGCATATGCACGGCCGTGACATTTCGGGTGGTCCTGCGAAGTCTTCTTCTTCACCTTACCTATTTTTCCAGCTCTTCCCAAAATAGACTTTCGGGTCACTTTTACCCGATCATTTTGATAATAAAAATGAAGGATTTAGGCTAAATTTTCTTCTAAACAATTGTGCCTTTATGTCTCAAATTTCTAACGACACCAATTTTGTGCAATTTGGTTCAACATTTTGAAAGTTATCCCCAAAGTAGTATATATTATTCACAACAGTGCAGAATGCAGAAACTCCACTTAAAGCCAAATTTTGACACACTTAGTGACATAAATCAAATTTAACTCCTTCATGAAAGTTGTAGATAAACCTTTCTAGTTTAATCTAAATTTAACTTCTTTGGATCTTCACAGATCAAGTTATGCCCTAAATACAGATGTATGTTTAGTAAAATACTGCATATATCATATTCCAATGACTATAACCCTTCATATTGTTAATCATATCACCGAATTTGCTTCTTCTATCACCACCCACACATGCATCAACACCATTTACATATGCAGCACTCCCCAAGCACAAAAATATACACTATTCACGCACGCATCCATTTAAAACATTAAAACATGTATAAAACTTACTTGATTATGTAAAATTCCAGCTCAACAAATTCCCGATTTTCTAATCCTCTCAAGCAAACAAACATCCACGCAAGCTTATAATCTTCTTCAGCTAGTGCTCCAGTAATTGAGAGTCAGAAGCCAAAAACACAAACATGCATAACAAGTAGTTTCGGTGATGGATGAAAAGAACAAAGAAAGGTGTCTAATGTTGCATGCTTTCGATGAAGAACAAAACCAAATGAAGAGTAATTCCAGCTGCGGAATTTTCCTTCTTATACATGTGACTACATATATGAACAACACCTCTCTATGTGTCACTATGCATGAAAGCCATTTGCCAACATCGAAGACTACCACATGTCTCAATGCCATTTGTCTACTTCCAATATTTTTCGTAGTCTATAAATACCCCATTTAGAAATTCCTAAAATTCACTAAAAAATCTGAAATAATACCAGTAGTCTCTGAATAAAATTTTCATAATTTATTCACATTTTATAAATCCATTTTACCCGGAATATGTAAATAAATGTATGCACAATTTATTTGTAGGTGTCAAAATACAATGCACCGAAATTTCTCAATATTCTAACCCCTAACACGGGGTGTTACAATTCTTCCCTCCTTAAGAAATTTCATCCTCGAAATTTTTACCTGATCCAAATAGTTGCGGATACTGAGCTTTCATAGTTTCTTCTAGTTCTCACGTTGCTTCCTTAAGTCCCTACTTCCCATGTCTGAATCTCATATTTTTCTGACTCCAATATTCACATCTAAGTCGTTCAATACTCATTCATTCATTCTTATTCAATATTCCTTCACTCATATCTAAACATATGTTACATCTGTACACTGTAACATCATTCGCCCAAGTAACCACTTTATCAGATGTACACTTCCAATAACTAATCAACTTATTCTTTTTCTCCATCAAATCCATGAAAATGCATTTTCTTCCACATCAATTGAAAGGTATACCACCATAACATATTACTAATCTCATATTATGAATATAATTACACCGACTCTATGTTCAACTTATCGAACCATCTAACATCTCCTGTATTAGGATATCAACAAACTTCCTTTTCACACACTCTATTATCTCGATTTACCCTAGAACGTCCAGATATTGATGGACGAGTTTGCTCATGATGATTGCTCTCAGCAACCTCATCAACAGCATCGCGTGATCCTTCCATCTTTAATTCTAGAATCAAAACATGGGACAATCGCATTAGGCCAGACACAACTTTTACACAAATATAAGCAAGAGTTAAGCGCTAGATAAACCAGAATCGCCTAAACCATGATCTGATACCAAAAAGGTTGTGACGCCCTAATACCCCCTGAGAGGATACGGGGCGCCACGCAGACAACATAACATACATACATCATACCAATGCGGAAGCCTTTCAAAACACACTAAACATTCATTACATAAATTTTCAGAAACCGATGCAAACATACATTACATATCATGAGTTCAGAAACCAGCCTGAATTAAAGTTATTAGAAACCTTCAAACAAAAATCCAAAGTCATATACAAGTCCACAACAAACTCAAAAATACATTTTGAGCAAAACAAAACTCAAACTCCTTTAGCCATTCCGGTTGACTTATCCCTATCCCTACGTCCTTTTCTTTGAACCTACACGAGGCAAATCTACCGTACTATGCATATAACTTAGTGAGTAATAACTAAACTATGTTTAATCACAACAGATACTGAACCATATGATAGCATAAGAATCTCAACACAAAGAATTTCAGTACAGAATATCATTTATTAACAAAAATACTTCGCATGCTAAAGTCAGTCATTTCAATAGCAACATAGAACATTCAGAACACAAAACTGGTTTTCAGAATAGGGTGTTAAGCCATCAGATCAAAATATGATTTATTTCGTATTAAAACTTATCATATATCAAAGTGTAAAATGAGTTAGATTAAAAATCCTTGAACAGAAGTGGGTAACAGGACTTATACAGGAGATACCATAAATAACTTCATATATCAGGAGAGACTTAAGTCTCGATATAGGAGACACAGAAGTGTTAATAACAGGAGACACCGAAGTGTCATAGAAGTAGCTGCAGACCCTTCTAGGCATGCCTATTTACTTACAACTAGGACTTAACAGAATCAAAATAGAAATGTCTGAAATTTAATTCACATGTCAATCCAACAGTTTTGTAATCATTCAATAGACCAAAGGCAATAGCAAACAAAATAGTCAAAGCAAAACTATCAAATTTGACCATCTAAATTACTTACAAAATTTACCCTCTAAAATTACTTCCAAATATTCATCGAGACTTACTTATAGATAAGACCAAATAAATTTGTTACTGATTTGATCGTCTAAATTACTTACTGATGCTTCCTTACTACTTATTGCCTTGAAATTTTGGCAATATCTGGAATCGGTCACTCGATGCGTTCCTCTATAGCATTTAATACAAACACATATCACTATTGTGCACAATTATAAATTCAATCATGCACATTCATGCATATTGAATATGTATGATACATATTCATGACAAATTCCTGGGCTTCTTATCTTTAATCTTGTCACATTCTTAATCATACGAAATCATACTCAATTCCTCAATCCAGATTTATTTCACAACCAACTTTCGAGTCCACATTGTTCAATTATTCTCATTAGGTAGATAAGGTAATTAGGTAATACTTCCTTATATAAAGTTGTCCCTCTTTGTCTTAGGTTTCCAATGATACCAAGTTCATCTAATTTGGGTCAGTATACTGAAAGTTATGCCCAAAAGATTTCAGACTGTTCTTAAGCTTCAAAAGAATTCTTATCTCAATTTCCAATCAGATTCTGAAATTCCTAGAAGCAGAATTAGAATTCCATCACTTCATACAATTTGTAGAATTATGAATCTAGTTTAATTCAAAACAAGAATCACTCCATATGGAAAACTACAGATCAATATATAATCAGAATACTGAAGTATCTGGGGCCTTACAGTCTGTAAAGACCCATCGTCTGTAATGATGTCACATCGTCTGTGATGATGTCATTCGTCTTAATAGATGCATCGTCTGTAAAGATGTATCATCTCTAAAGACGTATCATCTGTGATGACTTCATATCGTCTGTGCTAACGTCATTCGTCTTATGAGATGCATCGTCTGTAAAGATATATTATCTGTAAAGACTTATCATCTGTGATGACATCATATCGTCTATCGAGTTTTATCGTCTATAAAAATGCATCATCTTAAGAGTTGCATCGTCTTAAGTTGACTTTACATCATCTTAAGTTGACTCCGCTTTATCTTAAGAGTTGCATCGTCTTAAGTTGACTTTGCTTCGTCTTAAGTTGACTCCGCTTCGTCTTAAAAGTTGCATCGTCTTAAGTTGACTTTGCTTTGTCTTAAGTTGACTTTGTTTCGTCTACTTTCTGCTTCATCTTCTCTTTTCGCTTCGTCTATTTTTTACTTTGTCTGCTTTTCGCTTCGTCTACTTTCCACTTCGTCTGCTCTTCGCTTTGTCTGCTTTCTGCTTCGTCTGCTTTTTGATTCGTCTGTCTTTTTTTTGTCTGCTCTTTGGCTTCGTCTGTCCTTTTTGCTTCGTCTGCCTTCTTGTTTCGTCTGCTTTCTGCTTTGTTTGCTTTCTGATTTGTCTATCTTTTGTTTTGTCTACTTTTTGCTTCGTCTGCCTTCTTGTTTCGTCTACTTTCTACTTATGTGACCTAAACTTCTTTTTCGGTATACTATTCATTTGATGTTATCGTCTGCTTCATTTTTGACCCTTCAGACGATAGAATTTGTCTTCAAGGTCTATATGAAAGTTGCAGATCTTGAAGTCCTCTTTCAAACCCTCCTAGAAGCATCTTGATCTGAAAACCCTAGAGCAAGTTATGCCTTTTGTACCAAGATAGGTGCAATATGGTTGAGGTCAAAACTCTGTTTGATTCTTTCAGCCATAACTTCGTTATCCGACCTCCAAATTAGATGAACCTTATGTATAAATAAACTAGAGGCATAGAGCTATTAAATAATCTGAAGGAATAGAATTTTTTTAACCCAGCCTCTAAGATGCTCAATATCTGGATGGAAATTGAGCATAGAATATTTGCTTTAGTATAAGAAAAATTCGGAAGTTAGGGCTCGACACTACGACATCAGAGAATGAGGATGAACCGAGGATGACTAATGAGGGTTAAATAGGAATAACCATGCAAGGTATAAAGCACAAGTACACAATTTATGATAAAGAATGTTGCGCTCTAGAATCGGGGCCTAACAGTTATGGTATCAAAGTAAGAAGAGGAATCAATGATGGTTAAGGAGACTTCGAGGGAATAAGTTCATTGATTATGTTATGATTTCGCAAGAGTTGGGTTCCAGAAACGAGATCTAACACAAACAACCGTTGGTCATCACTTTCTAGGGCTTATAAGAATAAATTATTTCCAATATCTTAAACTATAAGCAATATATCGAATACATCTCAACCTATATTTAATTTTATAATACTATATATCATGGCATTAAAAAAATCTCTTTTTCTTTATCATATCTAAAAAGGTTAATGTTTGAAATCTTAGCCTAAAATTTTATCCAATATATTAAGGCCTCGTTTGGTTGACGGGGAAGTAAAGTGAATTTGGAATATGATTCCTTGGAAAATAAATTTATAGAAAGTAAAGATATTCACATGTTTGGATACTTATAAGAATTCTAATAGGAAAATTGGATGGATTCTTATTATAGTGTGTGGTATGCAACAGTATTTCATGAAATGTAACTTAAATTTGACTTGTGTTTTCAATTATATCCCTGCAAATTGAATAAAAATTGAAATCGTTAAATAAGGAAAAATATGAACTTGAAGATTGTCGATGGAAACTTCCGAGCAAAAATATTCAAAATCCTACTAACGGGAGAACAATAAGAATAATTGAAGACAATATTATGAATATCAGTACATACCGGACTAAAATCGATACGAAATAAAGGGTGGATTATACTGGGTTTAAATACATATTGGTACTGTCCCATTTTAAATAGTACCGTTGGTATTCAAAATACCTGCCAAATACCGATAGATACTAAAAAATTTTAAAAATAAAAGGATTTTTTGTAAAATTTGAAAAATTCCCCCCCTCCCTCTTATTTCTCCTTTCCCCCTTTTTCTCAAAGTTTTTTTAATTAGTTATTTTATTTATTTCAACTTTTATAATTATTGTGAATTTTTAATTTTTG
>JAOQMP010049104.1:0-11060 GCA_027563575.1 Erythroxylum pedicellare | reverse complement strand
AAATATTGTATTTCAATAAATACATAATATTCAAAATTTAATAGTTGTTACAAACAACTAATGTTATATAAAAATCAATAAACATCGAATAAAAAGTGACAAACTCTTTTTTATTAAAATTATAAAATTTGATGAATCTTACAAATATAAAATTTGACATACTATACCTGGAATTGAATCAATTAGTTATCTAAATGAATCGTAGAAATTCATAGGCTACTAAAACTAACAACTTTAGACACTTCTCTTCTCCTATGCTCTGTTAAGAAAGTTTGCACCACCTAACTATACGTGTGAATATGACAAAGTATTTCATACTCTAATTAACAAATCTTTGTGTTGGAGCATTAGGGCCTTGCAAAGGGCTTCATATTTGCTTATAGGATCTTGTATCAAGTTATTCACCAATATAACATACAATATTAGGACTATCCCAAACACCATATGATATTGATCCAATTGTGCCTTCATGAAATACACACAATTTCATTGAAGTAGAGTTCAGATTGAAATAAGAGTTCTCGTTACAACCATGTTACTTAAACCAATTGAAGAAAAAAATAATATTAAACATTTTGTAATAATAAGTTGAAATGTGTCACATAAGATAGGCATATCATTAAAGCCAAAACGCTCAAAAGAGCATGAAAGAATGATTCCTTTTAAATAATTAAGTTTAATGTTTGATTTAATTAATTTAATTTAATTAGAAACTTATTTCTAATTTATTATTACAATAATAATTTTAGAAATTTACATACATACATATATATATACATACATACATATATATATACATACATTCATACATACATACATACATACATATATATATATATATATATATATATATATAAGAATACGTGAAGCCTTATTCATAACCCATACCAATAAAGTAAGAACTACTTACCGTTTATTTGCATCTTAAATTAGTATGTTCTTAAGTTAAATATTAAGATGCAAACAAACGGTAAGTAATTCTTACTTTACTGGTATGGGTTATAAATAAGGCTTCACTTATTCTTATTTCCAAACATTCATTAATCTTATTATAGGTTTTAGTTACTCTAGCAGCCAAACACCTATTTTCTTATACTTTAAAACCCTAGCCACCTCTTCTTTATAAAAATAAACCAGCCACCACAACTAGAAAAACCACGGTCGAGCCACCGTCCCAAATGTACTCTTCCTCTGTTCTCGTATGAAATGAATTTTTATGACTAGTTGTTGCCAATATGAAGATATGGAGGAGATGTTATGTACAACACAAGTTAAAACAAAAATATGTAATAGTGGTGATGGTTTAAGTCACTATTCATAAAAAATTACTAATGTGATGGCAATGGTTACAATGGGTGTACCGTAAAACAAATGAGTTTTGCAAACATTTAGACTTCTTTGTCTAGATTTTCATAATAACAGGATACAATCTATAGGCTTTCATTGTTCCTACATTATATGAGTGTGGATTCAAATAAATAGTGGCTTAAGATGACCAAAGAGATGAATCTCTTTCTCGATTAAAATAAGCAACAATGATTCTGATACATAAGGCAACAAAATACACCATAATTCACTTTTTTGATAATGTGATTTTGGTTATAACAAAAAATATTCAAAACATGTATTTTCAAATTCTCAACTTTTAAAATCCATTCTATTGCCACGATAAAAAAAAAATGATGGCACACCAAAGATTTTACATTAGTAAATAATGTTAAGATATATTTTATATATCTTTTATTTAATTATGGCATTTTAATTAGACATATAAAATCTAAACTATAGTAGAATTTAAAAATTGTGAATTGATGAAATTAAAAGAATAAGATTGTTACATGTTTGAATTTAAGTGGGACTCTAATTATATAAAAGATTTGTGCACATCTAATATTTACGGTAGAAGTCTATCTTTAATGTTAGTTTGCGGCAACCAAGTAATGTGTGTTGGCAATTGGCAGAGAGCTTTTCAATGTGTAGTTGAAGCAAAATTATGTTGGCTTGTCTGCTATCATTGTTGAAGTAAAATCTCCAACTTGAGTGAGCTTCATCATTGTTCCATATGTGCGCATAAATTGTGAACAGAGAAACATATACGGCTGAAGTTAATCTCTCAAGTATCTTGGGTGAACCCTGAAGATATCTACTTCTCTATGTCCCTTGCTAGTTATCTTGATATGGGCATTAATTGAGCATGTCTCCATATACATAACTGAAGGGATGATGTGCGTGAATTATATATGACAGGTGTGCATTAATTGTGAATGAAAGAGTGCGTGTGTCTGAACCACGGTGAAGTTGATTTGTGAGTAAGAGTTTGAGCTGTACACGATTCACAAAAAGAAAGCTAAAAGGTTTTAGTTATTAAAATATACATGGACTGCAACTGTGAGTGTGTTGTTGAAGACAGCTAAATAACATGGGGCTTGTGCGTTAAGATGAATAACGTAGGTGCGTGAAAATTGAAGAGACGTGCGTGAAAATTGAACAAATATACTGCTTGCTGCGCATAGGATGTACATAGCTAAATAACGTGCCCTTGGTGAGAGTTACGGTGTTGATGCGGTAGATTACGCAAGGTATGCTGAACTATATCTGGTATTTTTATTAGTTCAATTTTACTTGTTTTTATTTTGTTAGTGTCAAAGAAATTTGCGAAAAGTTTGAGAAACAAACACTTTTAGTTTTTCAAATACAATTAGGTTTAAATATCTTAACTAAGATCTATTTTCAAATCATGATTCGGATAAAATTCATATTTTCCATAATACAATTATTACAGATAACATGGATCTAAACACTGATCGAGGATGAAAATTACTTACAAATTTTTGCTTCAATCCTCATGATAAGAGACTTGCATAATCCTAAAAAATTGTAAAACTTCTTCTACATATATATTTTTTAATGATTTCAAATTTTTTTCTTATCAAATAATTTATTTTTATGATAAATTATATCTTATATAAGGATGACAATAGACTAAGCCGGACCAGGGCTCGAGGTTGACCCATAAGCTGACTAGCCCTTGGCTCAATGGGTCGGGGGCTACCCATTTATTAATTTCTTAAAAATTCAAATAAAGATGTTTTTTATAAAACAATGTCATTTTTTAGCTCTAAGTTAGGCCTTGGGCAGGACCGGCCTTGGTCAACCTTGACCAGTGGGTTGGTCAACTAGAGCTTGGTTTAGGCTTGATTGTCATCCTTATTTTTATATTTAATTTAGAAAAGTTGTGATGTTTATAATTATAAAGTTTCATTTTATTAATTTATTATGTGTGCTTATTTATTAATTGGAGTGTCTAAGATAAGAGTTCTCTTCATTTTTAAAGTTAGAAATATCAAATTTAACTTTGAAAACAAAATGAAGTTAGAATGGCATGAATAATGTTATTTATGGAACATTTTAGTTCATTTTTTAAGAATATTAACTAATTAATCACTGTCAAATATTACATCAATTAGCTTAATATCAACATATATGTATGATTTTATGTGGACAAATCTGATTATGGAAAATGTCAATGATTAAAAAATTCAACCGATTTGTCTGGTTTAATCGTAAATACTTTGAACTATCTAAATTTTTTGTTTAATTTACTTTAGTAACTTTTTTTTATTAAAAATAAAGCAATTCATTAATTAATCGGTCAATTTTATCAATTAATTAGTTTTTATAAATTAAAATAAATCAAATAATTTTTAATTAAATTTTAAATTCTTCGATAAATAAAGACAATCTCTTTCAATTATATTTAAATTCTTTAATTTTATTTAATCTTTAGTCAATTTTATGACAGTCTAATATCAGTTGAATATTTAAATTTTAAATCTATTGTCTTATATATTTAACTTCCTCAATTGTTACTGCTTATAGACTCGAACCTGGATGATCTATTCATGATTAGAATAAAGCTTATGTGAAACTAAGTGAAGGTCCGAATCAACTGATATTGAAGAATGAATAAATGACTTGTGATCAAGAGTAAAATGTCACTACAACCTAGAACTGGTTCTTCCCGAAATACGTTGAGACATAGCAGTTGATTGAACAACTAAGAGTAAGATACTCTTTCGATACGAGCCACGAGAGTGATATCAAATCTCTAAATACTAAACATAACTTCAAAATAACTAAGGTTAAGTTCGGTCAGTAAGACGAGGGGGATAAATTTGTGGATATTAATTGTTACTGACATCGAATTGTTAATTCCTTAATATTACTCTTAAAATCTTGTAGTAATATTAATAAATATGAGCCGTTTTGACATCTGTGCTAAAACTACTAAAACTTTAACTCAGCGACGGCTTCAATGTTGGTTGTTGTGTTTAGTTGAAGTCTCCTAGTACTAATAAATCAAGTTCGTTGAAACGCAGCGTTTCGCTAAGATAGAAACAAAAGCTGTAATTTCAAAATTCTCGAGAATCGCTGGTGAACTTTATCGGAAATTTGATTTTGGTTATCCAATGAACAAAAAGAAGAATTTCAGGAAAAGAACAATCGAAGAAGACGACCCAAGCAATAGCAGAGCATCCGATGACGAAGAAGAGAGGAGGTAGCTTTCTTGACTGTTAACTATTTGAATACTAATTCCCGAAATTCAATAGTTAGGGCTTTTTGCTTTCTTTTGACTATAGATTCGCATGCAATGTTTAAACTTTTAACTACATGTATTGTGAATCATTGGATAATAATCTTAGATTGGCGTTGGAGGAGGTTAAGTTCTTGCAGAAACAGAGAGAGAGAAAATTGGGAATTCCTGCAGTTTCGACGGTGTTGAGTGGAGGCACGACTGTGAAAGTAAGCGAAAAGAACGACGGAGATGGAGAGAAAGATGAATTGGTTCTTCAAGACACGTTTGCTCAAGAAACTGCTGTTATGGATGAAGACCCCAACATGTAAATTGTTGCTGTACCTTTTTTATCTGTTTGTTCCTTGTAATGTTGTTAATTTGGTCCTCTATTTTTATCGTTTTGATTAGTCAACAGGTTAGTAGTTATGGAATGTGAACTTTTTGCTTCAAATGAAGGCGGAATGTTTGTTTATGTTGAAACATGGTTTTTTGTGGTTAGGGTGAAGTATGTTGAACAAGAGTTGGCGAAGAAAAGAGGGAAAACCATTGATAAGACGAGTCGGGCTGAGAATGAGTTACAGAGTGCAGAAGATGAATTGTACAAAATCCCTGAGCATCTAAAAGTGAGTCCTTTGGTTTTTATGACATTCATTTTTATGAAATTCATCTTATTAATACACAAAGTGGTTGTGCGCCCTTAAACACAGTACATGTGAATCCCTCTTTCCCCTCAAACTATTATTTATCGCCTGTAGGTGCTGATTTTCCTCGACAAGTTTTTGCATTCCTCTTATCCATTTGTTGTGCCATGTGGCTGTTTCTTGAAACTTCTTATTGGCATTGTGCCAGGTGAAAAGGCGAAACTCTGAGGAAAGCTCTACTCAGTGGACTACTGGGATTGCAGAGGTTCAGCTACCCATTGAGTATGCCATTTTGCTGTCACTTGTGATAAATTGAACTTTGTATTATGGTTTATTGTAGTTGCATTTATGTGGTTGAAAAGTGTGGCGGCAAGACTTCTATTTTAATGAGTTGCCTTTAATTGTTTTCCATGGTTTCAGATACAAACTAAAAAATATTGAGGAAACTGAGGCAGCAAAAAAGCTTTTGCAGGAGAGAAGGTTGATGGGCCGTGCAAAATCAGAATTCAGCATTCCATCAAGTTACAGTGCAGACTATTTCCAACGTGGAAGGGATTATGCTGAGAAACTGCGGAGAGGTTACTTCCATTTCTTTTCCTACAATATTTTTTTTAATCTGATTTCCCGATTAATTATGTCCAGTCTCTCTAGAGATTCTAAACTGCTTAGAAATGTGTCACCCTTCTGTTCAAGAGGCTTCCTTCAATGGGCTCACTTCATTCATTCTTTTACCATACGAGCTCTCTGTTTTCCCAGAGGCATCCTTTTGTTTTCCTCTCAATCTGCTTTCCTTTCCTCAACATATTCTGTTACATGCAGACCATCCTGAGTTGTACAAGGAGAAAAGTTTACAGGATGATAATGCTGCATCAAAACCTGCTGATAGCAGCACTGATGCAGCAGTACGTAGACAAGCTGCAACTGATGAGTTCATGCTAGAGCGTTTCCGCAAACGAGAGCGCCACCGGGTGATGCGGAGATAACATGCATTTCACAGGCTCAATATTTCCTTTAAGGTAAAACTCCGATCCTGGTTGCGGTGGCCGATTGTAGGTGCTGCAGCAATATGACTTTTCAGCATTGCAAAAGGGTAATACCCTGGTGGGCTTTCTTCTGATTCAACCTCTTTATGTCAGTCGTAAACTTACATGGTTTTGTATCGAGGTTTTCAAAAGTCAAGAGTCTCATTTTGCAGTTAAATGTGCAATCTAACGTGATAAGATGGATGTTCGAAATTGTGTAAAAGGATGCTTTTTAACGTTATTGAATTCCATAAGCAAACATTTGTCATCGAGGGTTATAATTTTTATGTCAAGGAGTTTCATTGAGACTATGATGCCATCTCGTTGTAACATTCATTCATGAATCTTAGTTCCTTGTATGGTTATTATATATGTAGATAAAATTATTCGGTATTCAATTTTGATCTTTGTGGTTCTTGGGAACCTAGAATGTTTAGAATCAGGCCAGAAGGCATGGTCTTCTTGGTTCACATGTGAATTGGTTTTAAAAACTAGGACCTTAAAATCGCTGTTCTCATTCTAGCTTTCGCGATGATACTTGGGCAGCAGCACCTTCTGCTTACGTTATGAATCGTCTGCTGGTCTTGCAAGTTGCAAGCCATTGTGTTTGCATGAACTATGAAGTGGTCCCGTGTACTTCACGGCCATGACCAAACAACACAAGCGCACTGGCCCTTGATTCTGTACAGAAACAAAAGAGAATGTCAAATCTGTTTTGTACAAGTAACAAAACCTCAATTATACTTGTACGGATCTTTTTTATAAAAAAACAGAGTGAATCTGTTGTAGCAAGTTAAAAATACATTGTAGAAGGTGTAACCTGGTGGGCTTCATTCAGAAGTGCTGAGCCACAACCAGGCTTATAAGTACGTTTATTTAATTACATTGTCTAATCACACAATTGACTCGAGAGTTTATTGTTCAGGTATGATCTCAAAGCCACACACGCCATTAATGAGGAATTTCTAATCTTAAACTTCCTTTACCCAAAACGCCGGGGGAAAAGGAAAGAAGAATGGGCATCTACGTGACTTAGAATTGGACATTGCTTTTGAAGGATTGACCGAAACGCCAATTAGAAGGAGCAATGTTAAGTGCTGTACGGATCTTTCCATCACTAGCTTGGACTCTAAACGACAAGCTCTGACCATTGAGATAGCTTAGGCTCTGCCAATTGACACCCCAGTTCCTTGTCATAGCTTCCCATCTATTTGATTTAGATCCTTTGATCCAAACTTGGGAGATCTCTCCAGCTCCCCCCACATTTGATATGAGCACCAGCTCAAAGTAATCCCTTCCATTGATGGTGAATCTGAGGCCACCACTTCTGTTGCATCTCACTCTGTCACCATAAAAACTTAAATCATCAATCTGATTATTAAGACAAGAAGTTACAAGTGGGTATAATTAGTGAACATACTTCCTGTACAGAACAGGTACAATTCCTGCCTTGTACTTGGCAATAGTCTGGAAGGCAGGTTGAGACATGTCGAAGTGTGTTCTTGGAGGATTGCACCAGCCTCCGTTGTCACTAGGGAGAGCGTAATTTGGTGGACAGAAATTTGTGGCAGTGATTGTAATGGATGTACCCTTGAGGCACCACTGAGGGACCTGGGTTGCATCGCAGACTATCTGATAGCACCCACCACATGACTTGCCATTGTTAAACAGAGCCGTACTGAGTGCAGCGGTTTTGATTCCATAGCCATCTGTATAGAGATTTCCATACCCACAAGCGCCACCTGTAAGACCAGCATAATCCATAACATAGTTAGCGCTGATCGCTTGACAGAAATTACAGAGAAGGATAGTTAATGTGCTTACCCATTGTACCAGAAGCATCACTACCACCATAAAAAGTTGCATGAGCTCGCAGCCAAGCCCCAGACACTAACTCGAGGCTTGTGAAAAGCAGTCCAATGCATAGAATGAAGTTACTAAACAAGTAAAGCCTCGCCATAAAGATTAGTGAAAAATATAGTTTTGGACAAGATTGAAAGATAGTTTGATATTTGAGATGCCAAGATATCCTATCTATTTATAGTCACTGCCAATATCGTACTATGCTGCTACGATTTTGTCAGGCTCATTAATATATTTTCGTGTAATAGAAAACCATGATTGCAAGTCCGTTGACTATGCGCATTTCGTCATCGGAATATTAATGTTAACATCTTGACAAGTATGATCAGTCTTTGAAGGTGACGGTGATCATGCACCTGATTTTCCCTTACCGTTCTTTAAATCGACCCAAAGGTTCTAGTTTTAGCAAACTAAATCCGAGCCTCTCCACATGCCATGATGCGTAAGTTCAAGTTATCTGCAATTTGTCTGCATAGCAACATATAATAATAATAACAATAATGTTGATTGTAAAGTTGGTAACATGGCCGTACTACGTTATAGGACAACTGAGATGCAAGTTGCGTATGAAATGGCTTTTGTTTATGGACCAAAATGCTTCATTTCAAACCTCAACTAACTAGTAACAGCAAACGGGTAGAACAGCTTAACAAATCAAAGTCAACTCCGGCCAAGCTCCATTACTTGCTTATCAAGAACCAAGCATATGTTCTGTATAAAATTATAAATACGGTGTTCAACGAGAAGATGCTAGTTCTTCAGCTAAACGTGCGTAACTCATGATTAGGGTGCCATAACTCATGGCATATTTAGAGGCACATTCGCGTCTATGTCACATGGGTGATGACATCTCGAGTGATATCACTTCCCAAAACGTATGAATTCTTCACATACGAGTGAATTGAATTGCCCAACAAACAACCACCTCGATTTGCCATCAACTTCGTACACAGCCCCAGGCTTTGCATTGCAGATTCAAGTTTGTGGCTTGAATCTTTGTGCGTGGATGATGCAATGAGTTTGCGACTTTCGTAGATAAGAATCAAGATTGACAAGATCATTCGTGGTAACAATTAATTTACACTCTTGCAATTGATTGGATGGTTCTAATTAACGTTTAACGTTATTGATTTATTTCTATATATTTTATTAATTATATTTAATACTCAACACTAAAAATAAATTTCCTAAAAATAATTACTTAATAACTAAAATTATGATAAAATCATAGTTAATTAATTATGAATTTAAATTGTATTTAATTATTATTCTTAAATAATTATTAATCATAAATATTAGCATACATTACATTTTAAAAAATTAATTATAAATTACAGCATAAAAATACTTAAACAAATTAAGGATTTCGTTCCAAGAGTCGATGCCGATATATCCAGTGGTAGCGAGGAGCTGATGTCGACGAGACAGATGTGATGCCTTGTTGCCGATGATAGGTGATGCAAAACGAGGTGCAACCAGCAAGCTCCTCGACGACACCTTTTTAACAGCGAATAGAAGTTCACAAGCTCAAATGCGAAAAGGCAGTGACGATGCAAGAACCCTAATGAGGTGCATATGATATGTAAGAATGTCAATAGACCGGTCTGGCCCGACAGGTAGAGATAAGTTGGCCCGTAGTTCGGCCCGATCACGGTTTGATCATCTCAAGTTATCATATTTTTTAAAAAGAAAAAAGTTAAAAATAATGTTGTTTTTGATAAAACTACGTCATTTTTGAAATAGCGGTTAAGTTATGGGCCAGCCAGCACTCGACTGTGACCGATCAATTCGGGCTAAAATTTGACCGGATTGAGCCAAATTTAACATCCTATTGATATGCTTGACGAGTGTTGTCATCGTGCCAGTTACACCCAATGCATTGACTATGAAATTTCTTAATATTTGTAAATAGATTTTATTTATTTTAAATCAATTGAAATATGATATAAAAAAGGGTAACTTTTTATTAGGAATAATTGGAGAATCGAATTTAGTTTTTGAAGAATTGAATTATTAAATTAAATAAGTTATCAAATCAATAGTTAGAATCAAAGCAAAGTTTTAAAGGATATTTTTATAACTATATTATGTAAAATATAATTACTATAATGAGATTATATTAATTATGAAAAATTTTAAATCTATTAATTAAATATTAAATACAAGTTGATAACATTTATTGCCTGCAATTATTTAAATTTGAAATTAAAGTTTTGTTTATTATAAATCTTATTGAACAAATTTAAGATTCATTAAACCCAAATATATTTTATTTTAAATTAGTGAGTCCTATTTAACTAATTTTATATGATTTGGATGAGATAATTCATGATCATGTAAAATTAGAGACATGATTAAGAACAATATATATAATATGTTTTGACAATAAGTTATTACCTAATTGATCTAAGAATGAAATAAGATGTAATTAATAAGTATGTTACCTACTTAATTTGATTTGCTTATTTTTTTAGCAAACTTAAAGTCAACTAAATTAAAATAGGATTCTAGCTCACTAAAAAAAATATTTGATACATTCTCAAATTAATAGTGAGATCCAACACATTCTCTAAAATAATAGGAGTAACCAAATATTTTATTGAATTCTTTATTTTGTTTAGTTTTTTAACTTAAGCTAATAGTTGCTCTTTTATGCAATTTTGGTTGTTAGATAAAATGAGTAACAATTAATCGCTGAAATATATCATAGATGTTAACAAGCTTTCTAGATTGGTTTCATTATAGCCTAATATATAGAACGATTGATATTTAAGCTTAACCCTACAAAACTCTATGGCCTTGTTTGGCAAACAGTGGATTGTATCAGCTAATTTGATCATCAGATAACATCAGTTATTTATTAAAGATATTTAGTAAAATTAGTTATTGATGTGTAGAATGACTTATGAGGGTATAATTTTTAAAAAATTATAAGGGCATGAATATTATATTTTTTAG
>JAOQMP010049093.1:0-11060 GCA_027563575.1 Erythroxylum pedicellare | reverse complement strand
AATGAGTGAGGCCCTAGTCCTTATGCATCCTTTAACATATAAATATTAGATATCTTATTTTGGATAAGGTATTTTTTGGTTCATCAAACTAAAGAAACCATTTCATCATCTTCTTAATTAATGGACTTAATCAAGCATTTAGATAAAAATATATGGGAGGAATAAAATATTTACATAGATTTGATGATATGATTAATAAGTTGCAACCTACTAGTTTAGGAGAGATATACACCAATGGCAAATTCATTTTTGAATCTTTTCTAAGAGAGGGGTGCAATCCTTAAATATTATCCTTTTGGTATATAAGATAACCATCTTACTTGATGTTTGGCACTAACTAATACAATCAAGTAGCTCTTCTCCTTATTTATTCATAATTATGAGATCTTTTCAAAGGTCTATAATGAAGATATTAACAAGATTACTAATTTTGCATGATCCTTAAAGAAGATAAGCAATAAAAGGCTGAAAATATTTACTTGCACTTAAAATGGAACTTAAAAGAGTTTCCATACATAGGATGAAGAGATAAAGAGATAAATAATCTCCCTGGCTTAATCCCAGTTTTTCTCTTTAAATAGATATGTAGGCTCACCATTAACTAGAATACAAAAGAAAGTGGTAGAGATACAATGATCAATACAATAGATAAACATATGAGGGAATTCAAAAGAATCAAGAATATCTAGTATTAAATTCCAAGTTGATGAGTTAAAGGCTTTACGGTTAACTTTTACTATATAATTATTGTTTAAACTTTATTTGTTATAAGACTTAAATAATTCCTAAGTAAATAAAAAGTTATCCTCAATCAACCTATCTTCGATAAAAGCCCCTTAATATTAATTGATGAGTGACTTAAAGAAAAAATTCAGTCAAGAAGCAAAGAACATGGGAATGATTTTATGAATGGTGTTTCATTAGGCAATATGTTTGAAATCATTAAGTGAGCTTAAGTTGGCTAATATAGGTTATATTGATCTCCCAAAGCATTTTTCCTTTTTCAAACAATACAACCTCACTAACAACATCTTTGATGTGAGGCCAAGATTTTTTAAAGAAAATTTCATTTAAACCATTAGGTCCTATGGACTTACCAGGTTTTAGGTTGATGACAACTTTCTCTACATCTCTGCATTAAAAGGATTATAAGGAAGTTTAGCTGTCTCACTTGAGATTTGGTCAAAGATGAAGGATTTAAGGAGCAATCCAAAGGAAGTTCCATTGTCCTATGGGCTAAGTGTAGTATGGAAGTAATCATAATCTTTAAGCCTAATTTCTTCCTATATGAATCTTCATTCTACTTGAGTAAGGAGAAAATTCTATTAAAAAATTTTCTTATGGAAGAATTTAGAGTTTCTATCCCACTCCTTAAACTATAGAATTTCTTGTTTATGTTTGAGAATAGAATTATATAACCCTAGGGCCTTGTTGTACTCAAATTTAGATGTTTTCTCCTTCATATGTTTAATGGAATCTCTGATACTAGGTTAAGTTCCTTCTAAATTGATTTGAGTTTCTTTTTAGCAACGTCAAAAGTCAATTGAGTGTTGTTGAGATTTTTTATTGAAAATCTTGAGGTTTTTCCCACCATTTGGAGCTTCTTCATGCATATAAATAACTTATGGCCAACAAAGTTATAATAAAATCCATTAGAGATAGCTTCCTTAAACTCCTCAAACTTTACAAGGTTGTTGCTAATGCAAAATAGGGCTTTCCTAACCTGGCTTCATAAGAAGTTTTGTCTGATAATATGGCAATGATTAGAGAATAAGGGATTATTAAATGTAGCTTTAATTTTTAGATTTTTTTTGCCAATCCTCACTCATAAGTGCTCCATTTAGCTTCTTTCTAATGTGTCAATCGCTACTTTTTTATTACTCCATGTATAAAAGTTCCCCTTAAAATTAAAATCAATTGCTTTCATACGGTTTACAAAATTCATAAAATCATCACTATAACTTCTCGAACAATTTTCCCTTCAGCCTTGAGTAGTGTTAGATACTATCATAGTCCCTTAGGATTAACTATGGTGAATTTACAAAAAAAATTATATAGACTTGAGTTTTTCACACAGAGCATTCTTTTGGAAAGCATGGTTTGAATGATAAATAAAAGTTATCAAGAATTTGAGTTTTTCTTAAATCAAGGAAGTTGAGGGGTGATTGACTTGGTCAGAAGCATCAAGTTGAGAAATTTCAATTTATGTTAAGTGATAAGGTATGATTGTTCTTCTATAGTGGTGGAATTGACTATTAGAGATTATCCCTTAAAGATTCTCCTAAAACTGAAGTTTTTCATTTATTAAAATTAAAATTTGCCTCTAAAATTCATGTAAGGATAAATTTATTTTAAAAAGGAAATCCATGAGTAAATGTTTTATATAGGGTAATTAATGCCCCTCATATTCTAAGAGAGTCTGGATCTTAAGAGAGTGGTTGATTCTTATAGTACTTTTCTTTGCTTTTTCCCTTTTGACCTTTTTCTGTTATCTATTTGAAGTCTCCAAATCCATCAATGCTTCCTTTCTGTTTAAGTGGGGCCAAACCGTTAGGGCTTTCCTGATCATGATCTATAGAGAGTAATATATTCCTAGCATTTAAGGAGAGTAAGATAAGAGCTTATAATGTCGACACTAGAGTGGGGAAGAGTAACTATGATTGTCATCATTATTGACCTCTAATGTAGGGATAACTGGCTCACCAATCTCAATTATAGTTGATCCTTACTCAAAGAGTTTATTCTAATCTCCTTCATAACTTTTATTCCTATAATTTCCATATAACCTCCTCTTCAGAAGAATCTACTAATTGGTTTCCACTTTTTTCCTTACTGAGCTAAAAAGGGCCTCCACTAGTATGAGACCTTGACTGAGTTTTCACAAAAAGTTTTGTTTTTTCTAAGTCTTAAAAGAGGGATGATCTCCAATACGAAGCCTAATATAGACTACCCTTTTTCATTGAGGTAGTAGTTTCGTCCATTTATAAAGATTTTTCAGTGTAACTAGCTAGGTAACTCAAGTCCTTTATAGACTAGTATTTTAAGGGGATATTGTGGATATTTATCTAAAAAGGCACCTACCTTTGCTTTCTATTTCTAGGTGAAACCAAAGTTGCCTGAGTTATAAAAATTGACATACTTTTAAAGTGCCAAAGGTTTGCTTCGATGACTTTTTAAGCCTCTGGAATCATGTGAAAGAAAAAAGAAAAAATCTTTATTAAGGAGCAATTCTTTCATCCCCAAGGTCTTATGTTGATGCATGGCCTAAGAACGAATTGGAGGGAAGGCTAGTTACTTTAGAAAAAAAAATCCACTAGTGTAGTATTCCATTTGCTAACTCATTCTTGAAACAACTTTAGAGGACCAGCTACTATAATGCATCCCTCTAAGATTGATGGAGGACTATAGTGAAGGTTGCCAAGAGAAGAGTCTCCTAACACTTAATTCTAGCTTAGCTTGGCTTTTGGTCCAAGGAAGGTATTGACATGTTAAGGCACAATCTAATACTAAAAAAGGATGAAGGAAGGAGAGGGAGAAGCTAAGTTTGGAGAGTCAGAAGCAATTTGAGACAAGCTAGGTAGGGGAAGCAAGGAGTGAGGGGAGGATGAGGAAGAGGAAACATAGAGGGAGGTCTTAATTGGAATATAAGGGAGAGGGGAGCTTGGGGCTCGAGGGGTATAATTCTTCAAGAAGACTAAAGGGGTAAGAAGTAATTTCCACTGGTGAGTAAAAATAAGCTAAAAAGGAAAAAAAACTAAACTAAGAAAGAAAGTTTTAAAAAACAATTCTAAAAGGATAAGATAAAAAGTTAGGAAAGGGCTAAGCAAATAAGGGGATCACTAAATCTTGGCAAAGCTTTGAGCTGGAGAGCTCATAAGCTAAATAACAAAATTAAAGAAATCTAAATGCTTCTAAGTGAGGAAAGGCAACAGAAGGAAACAAAGTAGGAGGAAGATGGGTGAGAGCAGTGTTGTACCTAGTTTCTATTGCTTTTAATTGCCTTCATATCTTAATTTTAGTTACAAATCCTTGTGTTTTGATTCAAATGTGAGAAAATTGAGTGAAAATGGTTTGAATAGTGCATGAATGTTAATTGGATTAATTTGCAAATTTTGGATGAAGGTTGAAGGGAAAGTGATGCAAATTTTGCACAAAAAAGAAAAGTGATGACAAGTGTCACCACTGTGACAGAGTGCCCTAACAAGGGTGATTTAACTTATCACCCCCTTGATCCCCGTGACCCATTTGTTTTCTTTAATTCATCAACTTATCACGTGTCATGTATAGGGGTGACAACACAAAAACCTAAATCTAAATGATACTACAAATAAAAAAGATAAGAGGGTGGCAGTGACATCATTTCATCATAAACTCTTCATTCATCATTCTACACAGACAACCATATTCAGGAAGAGAGGGATAGAGAGAAAAAAGGGAAGACGAGAAGAGAAACAGAGAGAGTCGATAAAGAAGAAAAGCAACAGAGGTTAAGCCAACGGGATCATTCAGTTGTATTGGTGAACATCAACTAGAAGCAGAAGGCAAAAGATAATGTAGAAGGATTGAGAGTGCAACGAGAGTCATTCATACGACAACCTTTGTTTGCTTACTATATTCCCTATTTGTTGTAATGTTCTCTGTTGTTTACTAGATTTCTTATTCTATTAGCTTAACCGAACCCATACTTTGTAGCTTTTGACAGTTTATCTTGTTTCTTAACCGAACCCATAATTTCTGAGCTGAATGGATGTAATAGTATGACCAAAATTTGCATCATTTTAATATTAAATGAAGGACCGAGAGGAGAAGTTTAATTTGGAACTAGAAACTATAGATACTTAGGTTATGAATTAGAAATATATTAACTTAAGTGATAATTAGTAGTTGGGTTTTCATAATTAATTCAGATAATAGCTTGTCAAATGCAAAAATTAGATTTAGTGTATTATTTGAGTTGATCCTAAAATCCAATTGTTAATTTTAGCAAGACAATTATCTAATCGTTTCCCTTTAGTAGTGCATAGGAGATTAAATTAGTGAAGTTAATTATCAAAAGTCTTCCATTTTGATTAATCTATTCGTCTTTGCTTTTGGTTAAATCGTTTACTTTTCATATTATTTTGTGACTTTCTTTAAAAGTCTTCACATAACAAATCAGGATAGAATATTTAGGATTGCTTCTGTTTTTATTTTTCGTTCAAGATTAATTTGAGTGGATCAATTCCACCTCCATGGAAGATGATCCTGGATAATCTCTACAACTACCTCATATATTTGCGAGTTGGATGACCTAGGTAATTTTTAGAGTGTTTTGGGCAACAACAAGAAGGCTTAGTTGAAGTTGTTAAACGAAGCTTTAAGATCAATTCCATATCTACCCAAAATACAGATGGAAAAGGAACTAAAAATGATGAAGATCTTAGAGAGCTAAACCAGAAGACTAAGTAATGAAGGTAGAAACATATTGGGAGATCTGGAGTTTAGCTAGGGGAATAAGAGAGACATGAGATAAACTCTCACTAAAGCCACTTTTGTTAAGATAACAAGGAGTCTTGTATTTTGTTAAAAATGTTAACAAAAAACAAACATAACAAATTTGATCCACTTTAACAAATTAAAGTAGATAAGTGACAGTTGTTCAAAAGTTATCCAAACCACTATATGGTGTGTTAAAAAATTGATTTATTGATTTGTCATATTTAGTTATTAATATTTATATTAGAACATATAATAAAATCTATAATCTTTTTATTTAATATCTAATTACTTTAACAATTTTTTTAGTGAATTAGCATATTTGTATATTATTACTAAATTAATAATTAGTTTAATATTACAATAATTTATGTTTTTAATAAAATTATTTTTTTATGTAATAATACTAGTAAATAAGATGATTAATATTTTTTATAATTCATATTTTATGAATAATTATATAATCACTCCTTGTCACATGACTATTCATGTAGAAAAAAATTGTCACTTATGTGTTTCATCAGTATAATTTTTTTAAAAAAAGTTTTAACGAAAGAGAATTTGAGAAAATTTATACATACATAAGAGTTTTGTTTTGATAAAAAGAGAAAAATAATAAGGGAAGTCCATGTCATCTACTCTTTTTAGAGTAAGCTTACCATATTATACCTCCCACTATTGGAACTTTGAAACAAAATCAAATAATTGAAAGTAAGGTCAAATCTAAATATTATATTCATTTTGTTTGTAAATTTAATTTTATCTATATTGGTAGAGAATTTGTAAACATAAGTAGAATTACATTAATATTAAATCATTAATCTACTTCATTTCTACAACAATTGTCTTGTTATCAATCTACACATAATACGCGAAGTCAATACGAGAGCCAATTATATACTCATCATAAATATATTCTTAATTAGGACAATACAAATAATACTCTTTCATTGAATATGTAATATTCTTATATTTAATACTAATTAAGTTCCGTTGATAATCATCAATATCTGTTATATTTTCCTTAGTTCTTTGATTTTAGCATACAATTAGTCCCAGACATCAGATCCACTTTTCAAACTATATAAAAGCTTCAAGTGGAAAACAGTACTTCACATTGCAAAGAGAAGCGAAATGAGTGTCCATCGAAGTTGCCGTTAATCTACTTGTCAATAATTATCAACACCTTTGTCATTTGGATTAAGTCTCAATGCAGCCCATGCCTTCCGGTTCGAATGTGTTTCTGTCCAGGAGTATGCTCTTGGATCAGGGAGATACTGATTGCTAATCAAGTAACCAATATTTTAAGCTTCTCCATAAATGTAATCAGGGTCTATTGTAACTTCTATCTTGATTGCTATAGCATCAATACTAGTTCTGTTCTATTGAGAGGCTGATCCTCTACTTAGATTCATATCCCTCGTAACTATGACAGCCGTGTAATCCAACACTGAGCTAAACAAACGAAGTTATGCTTCAAATTCATAACTGACATACTTGATAATGCAATTTATTTAAGAGTTCATCAACTTTATAAGTTAAGGTTATAAGCTTAGTAGAAGTAAGGTTACAACGTATCAAAAGCATAAGACAAAGTTACTGGAATTAATTTTTTGGTTCACTAAACACTAGAACGTAGGAGGTTTTGTAGTTCTTATTGGTGTTTTTCATAACCAGTTAAGTCTTACTGTAACTTATCCCAATAATGATGATGAAAATTTAGTATACGATTTGATAATGAGATCTGTTCTTAAGATTTTTCAGTTTGTAGTTATAAAAGTCATGCTTGCTTTTGCTTTTTTTTCTTTGGTTTCCTTTTTTTTTCCGTGTGCTCTAAGAAGTAGGGCCAAGGAATACTTTTACCTGTGTTTTAGTTTTGAGCAATGAAAAAGAGATATTCCAACCACAAATAAGCTTTACCATTTTCCTTTATTTATTTTTAAACAGCACAAGCAAATCCTAGAATAAACAAGAAAACATGGATCATTGTGTTAATTATCGACTGCGTGGAAAACGAAGAATGAGGAGTTTTCAGTTCCTTTCTTCGAACTGGGGCTTTAGATTGTTAGTACGTAGTGGGAGCCTTATTACGTACCCCGGATTTACATGAAAGGATTAAAAACGAAAGTAATGCAGAATACCTGGATTTCGATTCCATCTCTAATTTCGATGCCGATTCCGAGCTTCAAACGACTCCAAATCTCCCGAGGCCTTTAGTGGAAAGTGCTCACCGACTCACGGGCTAGGTCTTTCTACAGTTTCCTCAAGTTCCGAGCTTCCCTAACGGGTCAGGAATCCTTATGCTTGTGAACGTTCTCTTGAATAACTGCAGGAGACCTTAACCTTTATATAACTTCCATATCGAGCTTCCCATCACAAGACCAATATGGACCCAGTCCACACTGATCGGGATCCATTTTTCATCCGAAATTCGACCCATTAATCTAGATCATTTATTGGGCCACTTTATTATTTTTATCTGGATCAAATGGCGTAGCTTAACCGGTAATTAATTTAAAAACCAAAATTGCAATTAATGTTAGTCCAACTTTATGAGACATGGACAAAATTGTCCGTAAGGACAAAAAAAATGTCTAACAAGGGAAGCAATCTTTACTTTCAGATAGATGATTTTTGGTTCATTACAAATAGAGAATGCTCATGTTTCTTCTCCATATCAATTATCTCGCTGATTAGTTCCTAACGCTGTTTCTTTTAAATATGTTTACTCACCTCCTTCTACTTGTAAAGGAGGAGCTTGAAAAGGCAAGCGATTAAACATGAAGATGAAGAGGGAAGAAAAATTGGAAATTAATTTAAGGTTAGGGTTGTATAGGGATAAAATTGGAGTTTTTACAAATTGAAGGTTTTGTTCATAGTATCAATTATATTATGTTAGTGTAATTACTGTACTATTATTTTAGGTTAAATATTTTATTTGTTAAAAAATTTTATTATGGGCCATTGTTTAAAAGTATTATATGCCCCACAAAGTCATGTGACACATACATGACATTATTAAACCTATAAATAACTTAACTAAAAATTACCATATCATATCGCAGATAACATGGTAGAAGCTTAACTCATAACTCCATCTACTTTTTCATCCAAAAATGGATTAATTTGAAAGTTTTTAAAATTTTGGAGTTTATTTTAAACATTGTAAAATTCTAAGGTCTATTTTGTATTTAGGTATAAATGTTAGGATCTATTTGTTTTGCGTTTAATAGGGATAGTGAATTTTCTTTTCTATTTTTCTTTTTCTGTAAATTTTGGTTATTCTTTAACAATTTAAGGAGAAAAGGCGCAATTTTAACTTTAAGAGGTCAAACTCTAACATTTTAAAACATACAAAATGAACCACAAAGTTTCAAAGTTGTATAATTTTAACCATAAATTGATCAAGCCCTTAACAAGGTTAAAACTTTGTCAATTAAATGTCACTTTAGTATTGATGTAAAACTTTATTTATTTAAGACCTATAGTATATATTATATGGATGCATGTGGCATGGTAGGTTCTACTCATTTAAACTAAACCTAATTTATATTTAACTTAATTAACTCTAATTTAATATTAATTCTAATAAACCTTAATCAATCCTAGTTAACACAAATTAATCCTAATTAATTGTAAATAAACCTATTAAGCCCTAACTATCATTCTAATGAACGACCACCAATGTTGAAGCCACTTCTAAAGTTAGGGCTTAATAAGTCCTTGTATGTAGTTTTTTTAATGCTTTAGAGCCAATTTGAAAGGCATGAGAATAATTTACTTAGGAAAGAGAATGACAAACTTAAAGCAAAAAACAACCATAAATAAAGCAATAAGAAATGCAATCTACTTTCACTCTAATGGTCCAATTATAATTGGTGACATTTTGCTTAAGAGTAGCATTTGAAAAAAAAAAGCTCAACTAAAGAAGAGATTGATTGATTTTATGCTCTCAACAATAATTTTTTAGGTCAACCAATATCTCTAAAAGATTTATTATTTTGCCTTACTGATAAGTTTATATTTTATATGTTATTTGTAGTTATACTTGGTATTGAGGTTTTTTATAATATGCTTAATAGTGATTTTGTAGTGTTTTCTTATATTTAGTACATTTTCTTGTACTTGATGGGTTTAAGGAAAAAACACAAATTTAAGTGTAACTTTCTCCATATTTGTCCAATTGAGGAAAGTTACCTGAAAGTTAACTAGAAGGATAACACTTTTATAGAGGACTTTTAAAGTTTAACTCAGGTTCAAATATGTCAAAAAGGTAGAGAAGTTGGTGGAGAAGGCATAAAAGTCATTAGATAAGATAAGAAAATAGGTGCTGGTTATGTACCTAATAGAAGAAGTTGAGAAGCATAACAAAACTAGTTTCAAAATGGTACTTAGACCAACGCTAGACTTATCGTGCTTCTATATAAAAAGTTGCAAAACACAACCAACGCAGGTAATAACTTAGTGTTAGGCATTGTGCATTCGAGTTCTATATTTTTATAACTCAATCTATAAATATTCTTATAAGGTTTAACTTATGGAGTTTTTTGGGAGCCTCCTTATTTTTGTTTTTAGAGTTTTATTCTTTTTTAGCATCGAAGGAGGATTCAAAGCAAGATTAGAGGAGGTCATGATAGCTTCTTTAACTCTGTTCTTTTACTCTTTCCCTTATATTAAGATTGATTTGTTTATTTGTTTATTATGTTTAGTAGCTAAAAACCTTAGTTAGGATTAGGGATGTAGCTTGTAAAGGATATTTCAATTACCAATATATGAATTTATTATTTGTTGTTGAATTTATTCTTTTTTCTTAATTTTTCAATTTTTGATTGCTCATCACAAATTCAATTTTAAGGATTGTATAAAGGATTGAAAGGTGAAATATGATTTATCACTAAAAGAGTAAACACTTTAACATCGACTTAGTCTAACACTCAATACTGAAAGGTGAAATATGATTTATCACTAGGAGAATAAACACTTTAACACCGACTTAGTCTAACACCCAATATTAGTAGTATCATATTTTGTTTTAATCAAAATCATAAGTTAGAACCTTACTTAGTCTAACACCCAATACTTCAAATTATCTCTATAAATTTAGCAATTAAATTTGTCCTAGTTTTGTCATTTCTTTGAAATTTTTCTTTAATCTTGTTTTATGTTGCTTTTCATATGTTATAGAACATATTTTTTAAAAGATTCGTTTTAGGAACTAATGCATTAATAAAGAGTAAAGTCTAAAACATTTTCAATCTCTTTTTATTGAAGTTTTTTGTAGGTTCATAGTTGGCATGTTTAGGAGAGGCACTAGTTTTTTTCCCATTTCGATGACTTTCTATATATCACATGAATATAAAAATTAACATTTATTTTAACTTTACATATATGGTAGGTTCTCCATTAAAAATAAGAGATGTTTGAATTTGAAAATAATTTAATTCTATACTAGCTCTAATATATTTAAGTGTCGTAGTGAGAATTCAACTTTATTAATATATCCTATGATTTTTTTTACACTTCTAATACCATGATATGAAAACCTAAAAGAAAATAATAATAAGGATAAAAAATTATAGAAAAAA
>JAOQMP010049068.1:0-11061 GCA_027563575.1 Erythroxylum pedicellare | reverse complement strand
AAAACTAAGGCAAGAATTTAATTCAATCATGCAACTCAATTCCAAGAATCAATTACGAAAATATTAACAAAGTAGCATTTGCAGCACACACTCAAGAATCAACCTAAAGGAACTATCAATTGAGAGAAAGGGGAATTTTTACCTATCTTTAATGCTAACCTAATCGATTATGAATTATCGGATTATTGGTCCTAGATGATCTTAGGGTTAATTACTCTCTCTCGAGTTTTAACCATTAACCTTAAATTATAAACCTAATCAGATTATAGAAAATTGCATTTTCTCAATTAACAATCTATCCAAAGCTATAATTGGATCTAAAGTTTTCCAGTAAACTATCGATAATCTATGTGCGATCTCTATTCACATAATTACCAATTTGATTAATTTCTCCTTCTTATTAAATCACCCAACTATCGTTAGCTCAATTTAATTATTTTGCATTCAATTCACCCTCATAGTCTATTACCGAATTATACAATAACAAAAATCAATCACAATAATTCCAATAAACATAAAACAATCAGATTTTATTAAATCACAAATTAAAAAATCCGAAGGTGAGTATAGAACATCTCAACATTCACAATCTTATCTTCAAACTGCTATTTCCAATTCTATACAATAATAAAAATAGAAAATAATAGGAAATACGATTCTAAACGAAGACAGGAGGTAGTAACAACGGAAACTTCTGATCTGGGAAGTATGTCGATGTCAGCTTGTAATCCACTTCTCTTTCCTTATTCTCTTTCTCATTCTCTCAATAATTCTCTCTAAGTTTTCTATCAAAAAATGGCAGGTGCAAAAGCTCCTCATCTTCTTTGTCTTATTCTTTATATACTTTTTATGTTTTAGGCAATCCTAGGGTTTTTTCAGGATCCAAGAAAGTCCAAAAACTCCCTCGAAACTTGATGTTTTTTAGTGTCTGTGCATCTACGCAATGCAGGCCACAATTATGGGCCACATCTGAGCCTTCTATCACAATCGTGGTATATGGGCCACGAACGTGGGCTGACTCTAGTGCTTCTGACATGATCGTGGCCTATTATACCCTGATCGTAGGTTGTTTCAGTCTAAGTGTCTCTAAAACTTGTCTGTTATTCGATGTTGACCCTGAAACACTAACAAACATATCAAGGTACCTCAAAGACATAATAATTAAACTCAAAGACTTGTACTAACCCATAAAAACACTTAAACATAATTAATTAACAAACTAACACAATTCTAACATAAACTCATACTAAACGATTAAGTTAACAATTAAATACATATAAACCTTAAAACATGATGCAATTTACACTTATCAACGTCCCCACAATTAAATGTTTGCTTGTCCTTAAGCAAACAAAACAACAAACAATATAAAAACATAAAGCACGCAATGCAGTAATAAAATAATGGCTTCAACTTCAGAATCAAATTTAACTCTAAACATAAACATTCAAGTTGTTTTAACTTATTAACAAACGAAATTTGTGTCTAGACACCTTGGACTAAATATACAAACTAATCAAAATTTTAGTATTGAGTCTATTCACCCCTATCACTTACACACACACGTTGATAATCATTCAGTCAAAACAAAAGTGTAGCTATTCCTTAGTAGGTTTTTATGAAAAATCAAGCTACTAACAAGTTTGGTAGGTTTTTATTTGAAAATATTCTTTTTGTTCATTTTTTTCTTTAAGGACATGAACCTAGTCTTTTAATGTGGAGGTAAATATTTGTGATGAATGTCGATTCGGTTACTTAATTAAGTCATGTTGTTATTAAGTTGTTTGGTTGGAATGTCATTATAGCCTTTTTTACTTGAAGGCACACATTTGTGATACATTTCGATCCAGTTACTCAGCTACATCACATTCTTAACTAACTGCTAGCTCTATTCATAACCTGAAGGTTAGCGGAATAGTTATTTTAGTTAAAATTATACAACTTTTTTTATACAAAAAATTTTGCCTACCTTATTGCTTTAGCTAATCATTCTCATGAAAATATACTAATAATGCTACTTATTTGGTTAGCCTAAAATTATAAATGAGTATGGAAAATTCCTAGGGTGAATGAACTAACATCGTATCCTAATCAACCAGCATATTTAGCCCTAAGTAACTTAGGTCACTATTTTCACAAGCTAATAAATCTTCATAACCTAAAAGGCTATGTTTAAAGCTAAATCTCTCTCGTTAAGTCCCAGCCATTGATGCATTCATACAATTCACATCACGTAACCTAAACAAACTATCATACAATATGCAAAAATCTCACTCAAGGTAAAAACAAACAACCCTCCTAACACTTAAACAACATATTGTCCTCAATGTGAGAAGGGTACACAAACACATCAGGGGGAAATAAAACACACTATACAAAAAAAATAAGGAGAAAATACTTAAAAAATGAAAAGAAAAGGGTTAGAACATGAAACTGTTTATGGTGATGGAGGTGGTGATGGCAATAGTGTTAAGACCAAATCCGCTTAACATCGAAAGTGTTTCCCTATCTTATAAGTGATTCAAGAGAGCAAAAGAATTAGCAATCCAAATCATTCAAAACTTATTTAAGAATTTAAAACAAACCTAACTACACAACAATTTAAATCTAACTACTAAACATGCTAATTTATGGTCATTAACTTGACCTTCATCCTTTAAAACTCAGTTAGGATCAATTATGAGCGGCTTGCTTTCCCCCCATGATGCCCAATTTTAGTTTTGTAGCCTGTAAGTAAGCTATAAATTGCAAAATGATTAGAAGGACAATATTGATAAAGTTGAGAAAACCAATTACTTTCAGTAATATCCTTTTCACTACAAACTGTCAATAAAATAGGGAATAATAAGACTCCCTGAATCTTCCATCGAATCCAATAGTTTGTCCTGTAAAAAGGTTAGTTGCTCTCTTTCTTCCTTAATCACCTTCATCTCCTCAGCTTCTTCTATTATACCAATAGAGACTTTCATAGCTTTTTCAAACTCGATGTATATTGCATCTATTCTTTGTTTTTTTTTTCTTTAGAAGATTCAAGCACATCAATCATCCTAAATGAGCTACTGTCCTTCAGATTCTTTAATACATCATTCATGTTGAATGTCACTTAGTCATCATTAATCGTAAGGATAAGGTTCTTTTTATGGACATCTACCAAATATTTTTCAATGTTCACACATGGTATACCAAGATCTGGCATATAATATGATGGATTTTCATCCTTTTCATCATTCTCTCTCTTGATTTCTTAGTCTTTTAGTAAGGTCCAGCATGGTCTTTCACTAATTCTTCTTGTTATTCCCTATTTCTAAGTGTGACAACCTTATATTGCTCTCGTTGATATAATTCCATATTGTTCACAGAGTCTTCCACACTTCTCTTACAAAATTCACTAGAAAGTTATCTTACTTGAATCTCTAAGTTGTTAATAGACAAGGCATGATTTTCCGTTACTTGCTCAATTTGCTCTTATAGTCTCTTCTAACCCTCTTCCATATCTATGAGCTTATATAAGATCTTGGCTAATTTAGAATCCCATGAACTGGACTCATCTTGCTAAAGTCCTAATAGGTCTTGACGTCCTAAATGAGTCCCTATATTGTTAGACCAATAGAAATCGGGGTGGTTCTACCACCCCAGAGTGTACATGTTCCAATAAGGATTGTTACTTCTCTAACCACACTGTGCCTCATTGTAATTCGCAAAAGTTCCTTGGTCCCTATAATATCTATCTTCCATCATTGTTCTTTCCATTTCTTTTTGGCATCTAGCTATTCAGATGTCTGATTTCTCATTCTAAGATGTCTTGGTGTGTCTCTACTTTATGCCCTAAATTTTTTTAAAACATAAACGATAGTGAAAAATTCTTAGACTAAAGAACTAAACTAATCGCCTCCCTAGCAACAGCGCCAAAAACTTGATCGCGGTTTTCCGATGTGTGTAAGTTCTAATTAATAACCTTGATAATCCATAAGCATACAGGTCATTCGTGTAGTACCTAAGGTGTCAATCCCATGAGGAGGGATAATCTAATCCTAAAATCTAAGGCCAAACAATTCCCAGTAATTCAAAATGTAACTAAGGTAAGAATTTAATTCAATCACGCAAGTCAATTCTAATAATCAATTACGAAAATATTAACAAAGTAGCAGTTGCAACACACACTCAAGAATCAACCTAGAACTATCAATTTTGAGAAAGGGGGATTTTTACTTGTCTTTAACTCTAACGTAATCAATTACGAATTATCGGATTATTGGTCCTAAACAATCCTAGGGTTGATTACTCTCTCTCGAGTTACAAACATTAACCTTAAATTATAAACCCTAATCAGATTATGGAAAATTGCAATTTCTCAGTTAACAATCTATCTAGAACCTTAATTAGATCTGAAGTTGTCCAATAAACTATCGGGAACCTATGTGAGATCTATCTTCACACAATTACCGATTTGATTAATTTCTCCTTCTTATTAAATCACCTAACTCTTGTTAACTTAATTTAATTATTTTGCATTCGATTCACCATCTTAGTCTATTATCGAGTTATGCAATAACATAAATCAATCACAATAATTCCAATAAGCATAAAACAATCAGATTTTATTAAATCAAAGATTAAAAAACCTGAAGGTGAGTATAGAAGATCTCAACATTCGCAATCCTATCATCAAACTGCTATTTCCAATTCTATACAATAATAAAATGAAAAATAACAAGAAAAATGATTCTAAACGGAGATGGGAGGTAGCAATGTCGGAAACTTCTAATCGTTTATATACCTTTTGTGTTCTGGGTAGTCCTAAGATTTTTCCGAGGTCCAGAAAGGTCCAAAAATTTTCTCAAAACTTGATGTTTTTTAGTGTCTGTGCATCTGCCCGGCGTAGGCTACAATCATGCCCACATATGAGCCTTCTACCACGATTGTTGACTCCAAAGCTTCTGTCACGATCGTGGCCTATTGTACCACAATCGTGAGTCATTGTTTCGGCCCAAGTGTCTCCGAAACTTCTTCGTTCTTCGGTGTTCACCCTGAAATACTAACAAACACATCAAAGTACCTCAAAGATATAATAATTAAGTTCAAAGACTTGTATTAACCCATAAAAATACTTAAACATAATTAATTAACAGACTAACACAATTCTAACTTAAACACATACTAAACGATTAAGTTAACAATTAAATACATATCAAACTAAGTCCTAATACATGATGCAATTTACACTCTCAAAATACCTTCTAAGTTACGATGTGACATGATCACAGAAGCTTATACGGGCTACATAAACAATTGTGTATGTCATCATACACAGGCATATATCCTTACACAAGCATAAAGCATCTTCGAAGCTTCACATATTTATAGTGACTCACACGGTCCCTATACATTGACTTGTATCTCCAAAGTTACTTCAAATATTCCATTTTGTCTTAATTTCTCTCGAATTCTTCTCCTTTTGGTTTATGAAAATAATTATCACCTAAAAATATACTTAAAGCAAAACAAGTACCAAAAATACTATAAAATGCTCAAATAACAAGAAAAACATACTAAATACAGATATGTAAATATAGTCAATTAATCGTATATTAGGAGACTTTCTTGCCAGGATATTAAATGGAAGAACATCACTCATCGAGTATCCAAGTCTCAACTACTTGAGGATTATTCTAAGCTTTTTCATATAGCTCTTAGGTGTTTTGTTTATAGCTTATGGTGGGAAAGAAACGAAAGAGATTTTAAGAACAATTACTAGGTATTAATTTGGTAATTCAAAAGATTAACAGCAGAGTAAGGCAACTAGAATTGATAAGAGGGGCTGTTCTGTCATTTCCTTAGGAATGACTGAGCTGAAATCTTTAAATGAAAAGCTTTGATTGCAAAAGGTCGTAATGAGCAATAAATACATTGCAATAAATTCTATTATGATCAAATTATATCCTTTTGCTCTGCCATCTAAGTTGGTTTTAACTTGTAAGTATTAAATTATATTTGGTCTTTTGGTCATTTTCACAGTTGGTCTCTAAGATCAGCTTCTTAGCTACTTCATAGATTGTCTTCTTCTTGTAATTATGGCTATTACCTTAAAACATAATTTCTGAAAAATGATCTTTTCTTTCTTTATAAGAATAACAACGAAACTTCATCATAACAATTGTTAATTGGGCGTTACCCGTCTACTTTTACACTTTCTAATGTATTTTTTCCTCAACTTTTACATGTATGAGCGATGAACCAGAATCTTTTACAATGTTGTGAGCAGGAAATATCACAGGAGAAGATATATTTGCCTAAAACACTACAAGCAATCTTTTAAAATTGACAAGAAATGATATCTATATGAAATAGGAAATTGCTTACAGTAAGACCACATCGAAACTTCTAGTCACTCCAAATAATCTTTATTATGTATTAATTTTATAACAATTTAATATAAATTGAATCTTTAAACATCTTAGTTTAACTTTTAACTAATTTTTAAATATTGATAATACGTAAGGTTACAAACTTCACATTGACTCATGATGCTCAGAACTGGCAGTGTAAGAGTCCTCGGCCCCAAATTTTCAAATCTCTCCATACGATCCAATTTGGATACCATCCATGGTGTCGGGCTCAAAGTCCATAAAAACCATGACTCGCCTCATTTTTACAGTGCACTCCCTCTAACTGAATGCGTAATATACCTCCTTGATGGATCAATATCATTCTCATCGCAAACCATCATCCAAAATTGCGACCCAATGTGATTCGCACACCTACCCCCGTGGATGTGAAGAATTTCACAACTCATTTGTTGCATATTACAATTTCATCCATCAAATTAAAGTTAGTAAAACACCCGCATGCCCTTTGAACCGTAAGCTAAGTTGTGAATGACGTGCAAAATTTTAAATTGATATCAGATATTACTTTGAATTATTATTAAATTATAAAATAATTTCTTATTTTGTATATAATTCATATTATTATCAAATTTTGACTGCACTCATTAAAATATTTTATTTTAGACATAATAACTAATTTATAATATTTTATGTTTTAAAAAATTGAAACATTTTTTGAACTTAACTCTTTAGTTTTTTATTTATAAATTTTATCTTGTATTTTTAGTATTTCAAGACAGTGATTAGTACGACAGATACAACTTAGTACAATATAAAGCAATTTTATGCTTTTTTCAATCAATATAATATGAAATTCAAAATATTAACCAAAAGCCTAAGGGCATGATTCACGCGAAGAATTCTTTGGAATAAATATTAACTATCAAGTTATTGATTAATATAAAAATTGATCAATTTCAAACAAAAAAAAAAGTTAGGTATACTACAAAAAAGTTGATTTTTTGCTATATTTTTTTACAACGATTTTAAAATCGTCACTAAAAGTCAACTTTTAATGACAATTTTTAACTTTTTACATAATCATTACTAAATGCATATTTTGGCGACAATTTATAGGAATTATCACAAAAGATTCATTTCTTTGCGATGGTTTAGCATTTTGTTACCAAAGGTCGAGCTTTTGGTGATGATTCTAAGAATCATTGCAAAACGTTATATTTTTTGCGACAAATTTTTCAAATCATCGCCAAAAGTCCAAACATTTCACGACTTGGAACCACATCGGGCATATGACAACTGTTGCATACCCAGGCTAAGGATACTCACGATACGTTTAATCCAACTATGCAAGTCTAACTAAATATCCTTTGAAGACATTTGGACAACACAATGATTGTATTTTTAAAATCTCAAAACTCAATCAAAATATTTGTAAATCAGTTTTAAAATACACTTTTATACTTACATTTAAAACTCTACTACAACTTCTGGACTTTTAAGTTCACTCAAGAGCAATCTCAACAATAATACAAAAGGTTTATACATAAGGTCATTTACAAACTACAAGACAGTCAGAAGTTAATTTACAAAATCATAAAGATATCAATATAACCAACCTAATAAAAACAAAATAGTTCATGAGCCACTATATAACAAAAGTACAAAAGTACCCACATACAATAATGCCTCGAAAATGTCAAAAAAATCGCACGATCCACTCAGAACTTTAAACTCAATAAATTAACCTGCATGGTTGGAAAGAGGAGGGGGTGAGTACGTTATGTACTTAGTGAGCAGGAAAAACATATATCGCAAATAGAACTCAATACACACCAAAATGGTATAGATAACCTATGAAGTGAACATATATGACATAGAAAGACATAGGCCTAGCCTATGACTCAACATGTACTGGTTAGGAACCAAATAAGCCTAGCCTATTAATCACTCATCCGGTGAACATAGGTTCTAGTTCTAGTAAATAAAAGCAGAAAAATATAACATGTATAAGTCAAATCTTATAAAAAATAAATCTCAAAATAAGTCAAAACAATCATGTGTGTCACCAGTAGTTGGTCAAACTAGTGTGCTCACCTACCGATTCTTAGTGTTGGCTCGACTTTCATCTATGGTGAGTCCAAACTACAATCGACAAGAGCATCATGACCCTAGGTGATAACCTTGTCGATGTCCAGATCCTAGGTGTGGAATCAGTCGCAAGTCCCTTAGAAGATGTCGATACAGGGACTCGACTTTTAAATACCAGTGTCAAGGATACGAGGATCGCTTAATCTGTTGTGCCTAGCACATGATTGGCCAATCGTTACCTCACCAATGACAAAAAATTATATAAAAATATTGTCATGACCCGGTACCACATCGGGCCCATGACAACCACCGCATAACTGAGTTAAGGACACTCACGGTATCCTTAATTCAACTATGCAAGGCTAACTGAACATCTCTCCCTTTTTTTCAAAAAATTTAGGCAGCGTAATGACTGTATTTTAAAAATCCCAAGACTTAATTAAATACCTTCAAACAATTTAAACACATTTCTATATTCACATTAAAAATTTTACCACAACTTTAAGACTTGAAGTTCACTCAAAAGCAATCTCAACAACAACACCAAAATTTCATACATAAAATCTTTTACAAACTATAAAACAGTCAAGTTATAAAGTCATAAAGTATACCAACATAACTAATCTAATAAAAATAGTAAAACAGTTCATGAGCCACTATGCAACTAAAGTACAAAACAAAAATTACCCACATGCGGTAATACCCCGAAAATGTCAAAAGACTACACGATCTACTCAGAGCTTTAAGCTAACTAAATTAACCTGTATGGTTGGAAGGCAGAGGGGGTGAGTACATTATGTACTCAGTGAGCAGGAAAAATATATATCGCAAATAGAACTCAATATACACCAAGACGGTATAAATAACCTATGAGGTGAACATACATTACGTAGAAACACATAGGCCTAGCCTATGACTCAACGTATACTAGTTAGGAACCATATAGGCCTAGCCTATTAATCACTCATCGGGTGAACATAGGTTCTAGTTCTAGTATACATAAGTAGAAAAACATCATATGTATAAATCAAATGTCGTCATAAAATAAATATCAGAATAAGTCAAAAAAATTATGTGTGTCACCAGTAGTCGACCAAACTAATGTGCACATCTACTGATTTTCGATGTTGCTTGACTTTCATCCTTGGTGAGTCCGAACTACAGTTGACAAGAGAGTCATGAACCTAGATGATGACCTCTTCGATGTCCAGATCCTAGGTGTGGAATCACCCACAAGTCCCGTAGAAAGATGTCGATACGAGAACTTGACTTTTATGTGCCAGCGTCAAAGGTATGGGGGTCGCTTAATTTATTGTGCCAAATACATGATTGGCCAATTGGTTCCTCAATTAAGTACAAAAGATCAAGTACGGCACCATGCCTTTATTTATCGGTCCAATCGATCAAATGAAAATGTGCCATGGCTCTAAGCCAACAGAGAACAAATACACGCAGTATATATGACTCGATTGTGCATATGTAAATTCCAAAACATTATCTCATAAAATAAAGCCATCTTTTGTACTCCAAATGCATAGTTATTCAAAACAATGTCGTTTTATAAATACATAAGCATATTAGCATCCATTTGAGATTCAATTCTACTATGTATCACTTAGGTTCACAATTCACATACAAGTCATCATACATGTCTTGGTGTGATCTAATCGTAAATGAAAAATATGGTTTCCCCAACTCACCTAAAAAGAAGGTGTGAACTCCTTTAACTTCAACAATCCTCAGTACGAGCTCCTTGATTCATAGCTCTCGAGCCTTTATACATAAAAAAATATACAATGTATTTACTACTCAAACATATATGTCATATTTATACATTATCACATAAGTGTATAAAACACAATATAACTCTCTTTAAGCTATAGGATTTGACCATTAAGCTTCTCATATGATCACTTCCTTACTATTCACATTAGCTTTTCTTTTGTATTTTCTAAGGCATTTAATGCCTTTAATCCAATACTTACTTATTTCAAAACATGATTAAGCACATTTTTATCCAAGCACATTAGGCCATTATTCATTAATCTAAGCAACAATTCAAGTTTACTTTAAGTAAACTTGAATGACGATTTCAATGTATATCACTACAATCCTTAAATCCTAAGCTAAGCTCACTTAGACATTTTACCAAACACCTAATGTGCATGATTTTCAAGCCACATTTTCAAGACTTTATCATACTAATCCATGCTCCTATCTTGTTATATAATAAATACTTCCAATCAACAACACATTTCACCACTCCATTCAATCTAATTCCCTTCATTTAAGCCATATTCATCATAATTATACAACTCATCACATTCATCCATTCCTTCTTCTGTCATTTCGTCCAAGCCTATTCAACATACTTCTTCATTTTTCATCATCAATTCATATTATACATGTACAATTAGCACCATAGATTTCATTTAGACCATCAATTTCAAAAGATATTCAAAAATTCACAAACTTTCACCAAAAGGGAACATTTCGGTTTTGGCTTAAAGAATTCATCTAAACCATGTTTCATGCATATTTAAGCATGAAGAACAACATATCTTAACACCAAACTCAAAATCCTAATGTAGAGAGAGATGAGACAAAATTTACCTAAACCTTCCTT
>JAOQMP010049057.1:0-11061 GCA_027563575.1 Erythroxylum pedicellare | reverse complement strand
AATTGTGATGATTGCACTTTGTCTATGAGGATTGATGATGAACATGTCTTGTTTAATTTTAATGAGGCAATGAAATATAAGGATGATATGCATGAATTACATAACTTGGATATCACTGATCTATTAGTTGAAGAATTTTGTGCTTATGGTGTAACGATGGCGTTAATATTGCTCTTATTCGTTTCTTCTTCTCATCTTTAGATGTTAATGCCCATGGTGCTAGGATATTTGAACCTTATGTGATTGATGCTATTATGGCATTACAATCTTCTTATATGGTGCCAAAATTGGAAGTGTTTATTGATTTACCTCTTTCCCACAAGAAAGTCTTACCTTTTATGTTGCATGCCCCTGAGTTAGAATTGAAACCTTTGCCTTATCATTTGAAGTATGCTTTTCTTGGATCTAATGATACTCTTCCAGTGATTATTGCAAAGAATCTAATAGTTACGCAAGAGGAAAGATTGTTTCGTGTCTTAAAGGGCCACAAGACTGCCATTGGATGGACTATAGCTGACATCAAAGGGATTAGTCCTTTTAGGTGTATGCATCGCATACTCTTAGAGGGTAATTCCAAACCTGTGAGGGACATGCAGAGACGAATCAATCCGCCCATGATGGAGGTGGTGAAGGCTAAAATTTTGAAGCTCTTGGATGCAGGTGTCATATACCCTATCTCTGATAGCAAGTGGGTAAGTCCTATCCGTGTGGTTCATAACAAGATGGGCATTACTTTGGTGAATAATGCTGAGAATGATTTGGTGCCCATACGTGTGCAAAGTGGTTAGCAAATGTGCATTGATTATAGGAAGTTGAACTTGGCGACAAAAAAGGACTATTATCCTTTGCCTTTTATAGACCAAATGCTTCAACGCCTGGCTGGTAAGTCTTTCTATTGTTTCCTTGATGGCTATAGTGGATATAATCAAATTGTTATTGCCCCTGAGGATCAATAAAAGACTGCCTTTACCTGTCCATTTGGTACATATGCTTATGGGAGAATGTGCTTTGGTTTATACAATGCACCTGCTACTTTTTAGAGATGCATGATGAGCATATTTTCTGATTATGTTGAGAGGATCGTAGAAATTGTTATGGACGATTTTATTGTCTATGGTGATTCCTTTGATAAAACTAAGATAGATATTATCTTGTCCTTGCCTTACCCCTCCTCTGTGAGGGATGTTCGATCTTTTCTTAGACATATAGGTTTCTATCGCAGGTTTATTGAGGATTTTAGCAAGGTAGCCGCGCCTCTATGCAAGTTGCTAGCCAAGGATGTCGAGTTCATCTTCTCCCAATAGTGCTAGGACACATTTGACTTGTTGAGAAATAAGTTGACAACGGCACTCATCATCCAACCACCTAATTGGGAGTTTCCTTTTGAGATTATGTGTGATGCTAGTGACTATGCAGTTGGATTTGTTCTTGGGCAGTGTATAGGGAAGTCTTTACATGTGATTACTTATGCTTCTAGGACATTCAGTGCAATTACCATAAAACTAAGAAGGAATTGTTTGCTGTTATTTTGCTCTTGAAAAGTTTTGTTCATACTTACTTGGTACAAAAGTTGTTATTTTCACTGATCATGTAGCTCTTAGGTATCTCTTGAAGAAAAAGGAGTCCAAGTCGCGCCTTATTAGATGGGTTTTGCTCCTACAAGAGTTTGACCTTGAGGTTAAAGACAAGAAGGGAGCTGAGAATGTTCTTACTGATCACTTGAGCAGACTTAATGCTAAGGGATATGATGTCGTTCCTGTCAAGGAGACATTTCCTGATGAAAAGTTATATACTGTACTCCATGCTACTCCTCGGCCATAATTTGCTGGTTTAGTTAACTTTTTGGTTACTAATGAGCTGCCCTTAGGTATGTCTGAATCCGAAAGAGATAAATTCCCTGCTGATGCTAAGTATTATTATTGGGACAATCCATATTTGTGGAAGTTCTGTGCTGATCAAGTTATTAGAAGATGTGTGCCACAAGATGAGTCTAATTCCATACTTGCTTTTTGTCATACTTATTCTTGTGGTGGTCATTTTGGTGCTAAGTGTACAGTTAATAAGGTACTTGAATGTGGTTTCTTTTAGCCTTCATTTTTTAAAGATGCATTCCACTTCTGTAAATCATGTGAAAGATGTCAAAGAACTAGTAACATAACTCAGAGACATCAGATTCCGCAAGCTACTTTGATTTTTAGTGAAACATTTGATATTTTGGGTATTGATTTCATGGGCCCTTTTCCCTCTTTTTATGGCTATCTTTATATCTTGCTTGCTGTGGATTATGTATCTAAATGGATTGAGGCTATTCCTACAAGAACTGATGATGCTAAGGTTGTTGTTGGATTTGTTAAGGCTAACATCTTTAATAGGTTTGGCATTCCCAAAGCAATAATCAGTGATAGGGGGACCCACTTTTGCAACCGATCCTTTGAGGCCATGTTGAAGAAGTATCACGTTTTTCGCAAAACTAGCACGACATACCATCCTCAAACAAGTGGCCAAGCTGAAGTTTCTAACTGTGAGATCAAGTCTATCTTGGAGAAGACAGTGCAACCTAATTGAAAGGATTGGAGTCTGAGATTAGGAGATGCACTGTTGGCTTATAGAACAACATATAAGAGCCCTTTAGGAATGTTACCCTTTAGGATGGTTTATAGGAAAGCTTGTCACGTTCCAGTAGAACTTGAGCACAAAGCATTTTGGGCCATTAAGCAATGTAACTTAAGCTATGATGAGGATGGAAATTTTAGGAAGTTACAATTGCAAGAGTTGGAGGAGATAAGGGATGATGCCTACGAGAACATGAAGATTTACAACGAGAAGTCAAAGGCAGTCCATGACAAGATGATTAGTAGGAAGGAGTTTCATATGGGTCAGAAAGTTCTTTTCTACCAATCTCGCCTTTGCCTCTTCCTAGGTAAACTTCGATCTCGTTGGATTGGACCTTTTATTGTTACTCGTATTTTTGATTATGGTGCAGTTGAGGTTGAGAGCATGGATACAAGCAAGAGGTTCACAGTTAATGGTTATAGGTTGAAGCCTTTCCTTGAAGCTTTTCAATCTAACTTAGAGGAGATGCACTTGGTCAAGCCTGTCTTGGGGAGTGAGGAGCATTAACATAACGTCTGGCCAATGACGTTAAATAAAAGCGCTGAATGGGAGACAACCCATCATACAAAAAAAAAACAAATTTGATTTCTCTTTCTTTTTTTCTCTTTACGTTTTTCATCATCATCTTCTTCTTCTTCTCAGAATTTCTTTCTTTTTGTTCTGTTTTTGGTGTGTTTTTATCTTCTCTTCTTGATTTGACTTCAACATTGAGGACAATGTTGTGTTTAAGTGTGGGGGGAGGAGTTAGGTTAGTTTCTACTTTAAATTTTTAGGTTTTAGCTAGTTATTGGTTCGAATATTTTCTTTATTTTCATACTTTAATTTACCACACGTTTGCTCTTACTTGAACATGAAGGTTTTCACTTATACTTGCATGCTTTATTCGAAAAAACCCTATAAACTTTGAAAAAATAATTCAAAAATCCTAAAAGATTTTCTATTTTTGCATGTTTTGTACCCGAAGTGTTTTGTTTTGTCTTTTTACCTCCTAATGATTGATAAGAATATGAATGTTATACATGAAAATTAATCTGTGATTTTTTAATCATAAATTTGATGAATGTTTTTTTTATGTAAGTTCTAAGCATAATGGTATTTGGACTGACCTTGAAACTACACTTGTTGACTTAATAGATGATTGTCCCATGTGTGCTTTTGAACCTTCAGCATGTCTCTTTGATGAGTGATTTTATTCAATGCTTTGTATCTCTAGAACTTGCTTCATATCTTGTTGAGACTACGTTTGTGCATGCATTACATAAATATGATAAGTACCCCTAGGATTTTAAACCATTTAACCAAAAAAAAACAAGAAGCCAAACTTGAGGAGGTTGCACATGTTTGGTTATCTGTGGTATATGGCTTGTTTTGTGCTTAATTATCAAGGGGGAGTATTCGACCAAAAACAAAAACAAAAATAAAAACAAAAAAAGCAAAAACAAAACAAAAGCAAAAACAAATAAGAAGAAAAAAACGAAAAAGATTGAGGCCGAGAGTAGAAATAAAAGAAATGAATTCTCAACGTGATTTTCTTGTTCAATATTATTGGAATTGAAAGTTCAAATGAAAAGATGAATTATGCTTGATTATTTGATGTTATGCATGGTGCGCGACATGTATGTTATTGATTATTTTTATGCTCTGCTTTCTTTCATGCCTAACCTTTTTCTTTACCATTCGTTTACCTCACCCTTAGCCCAACCAAGTTACATCCCTGTTAAGACCTTTTGATTTGTGTTGTGAAAGTATGTTTAGTAGTATATTTGAGATTGAAAAGCAAGCATATGCTAGAGAATTGCATTTTTTGAAATTTTGAGAGTTAAACACCTATGAGCCTTAAACACTTTGAATGTTGGAAAGTATAACAATGAGAGGACCTATTATTTTGACAAGGAGTAGATTTCCTCTAAGTCTTATATGTTATCTTGCTTGGTTCTTACATTTGGAGTAAGTTCATTAATTTTAAGGATTGAATGTCATGGGGTTCCTTTTTCTCTATAATGCTTGTGCTTCTTTGATGTTGTTGGGAGGTTCGAGGAAAAGCTATAATACTTAAAAAAATGTTTCCTTGCATTTGCATACACATTTTCCTTTACTTTTGCATCCACTCTAGCTTTTTGCATGTCACGACTTTTCCTTAGTATATTTCTTTTGTCTTTCGTTATTTTTCCTTACTCGAGGACGAGCAAGAGCAAAGTGTAGGGCAATTTGATGCACTCATATTTTCTTATTTTTTAATACTTTTACACTTAGTTTTTATTCTCATTTGATTTTATTATTTTAGGTGTTTTATGTGTCAAGTCAAGAAAATCATGCTAAGTAGGGAGATTTAGGACTTTTGGATGTCATTTTCAGAGTGAGGAGGTCGAAATACCTTAAGGTGACAAAATTTGTAGAAATCCTAATCTTATAAGGAATCCTACTTAAACTAGGATTTCTAAATTTCAGAAGATTCTTGTTCGCTGCTGCAAGAAATGGATCCAGGAACAATCCAAACAGTTAGGGGACATGTAGATTGGGAGAAATGAAGATTCATAATTTTTAGGATAAAAAAGTCCTACCCTTGTAAAGATCCTAATTTGACTAGGAAAGAAAAAAATCTACTTCTACTTGGAAAAGAAATCGTACCCTTGTAAAGATGTTAATTCTATAAGGAAAGAAAGACCTACTTCTACATGGAAAAGAAATCATCTCCTTGTAAATATCCTAATTCTACAAGGAAAGAAAGACCTACTTCTACTTGGAAAAGAAGTTCTCTCCTATAAGACCTCCTCCAATATAAATAGGGTCTTTTAGCATTAGTTTAAAGGGTTATTCACGTTTTCTCTCTTCTTTGGATGTGAATCTCTTTTTTGCTCTTTCTTTCTCCTATGTTTTCTCTTTCTCTCTAGGTAGAACCTTAGTTTTATTTTCTTCTTTACTTCTTCTTCTTGTTATACACGAAATCTGCACTATGTTTTCAATGATGATTTTTAACTTTGTTTTACTTAAAATTATGAACTAAATTCTCTTTTTCATTTGTTGAGGCTATTAGCTAAATTTATGGTTGCTTTTATGAGAAGCATGCGCATATAATTGATGAATCTATGATTGAAAATTTGTGCTCTTGATCTGGACATGATTGTTGAATTATGCATGTGCATTTGAAGTCATGAATTTGAATTTTGCATGAATAGTTTGTATGCTATCTGATTAATTTAATTGCTGGACAATAAATTGATTAGGTTAAGTAGTAGCAACTAATTAAAATTGAATCTTGTATGTAGGTTTTAATTAGTTGGATAAAGACATAGGTTAATTTTATGCATGCTAGCTTTCTTGAAAATTAACTTAGGTTTAGCAGACTTGATTTTGATCTTAATACTCTTGTTATTGTGCTGTTCATGGTAGTTTTGGATTAATGCATTAATAAGAAGTTGTTGCATGTCATGTTTGTTTTGAATGCATCTATCTTTGCTTAATGAACCCTAATTTTCCAATATGAAAAATAATTCGTTTTCAATGATTAAAAAAAACCTAAGGATTTAGTGAAAACCTTTGCAATAGGTCTTTAATTAATTTGAACTTTTTACTCAAATTTTCCTAGAACTTTCTCTCTTGAAAACTTTTGGCTTTATTTTCTGAACTTAAATCACGTCTTCTTCTTTCTCTTCTTTTTTACTTTTAATGCAAACAAACAAATTTCTCAATCTTGTCCTATTGTGCATCAGTTCATGCATAAAAAGTAAAAAAATCTTCCTTGTGTTTTGATCTCTGTAGGACGATACCCTTGCTTTACTATACTACAAATCAACTTAAGTAGGGGATTAAATTTGTAGGCTAACGACAACCTATCATCGTGATTCGATCATGGTTGGTTTCCAACATTTTGTTGATGTTGAGATTCTATTTCAAAATTAAGTTCATCTCGAGGGTTTGAGTTCTCTATAGAATTTCATTATCTAATTCCTTCCCCTCTTTAGAAATAAGATTTCCCAATTAACCTACAAAGAACATTTCTTACCATTTCAGATAAGGACTCTAGTCCAATGGTCCCTAATCCATCCTCTATAGTCTTAACCTCCCTACTTTATGGACCAAAGGTCATTCACCATCCTTTTTTTATGCAAACCTCATTGCCTTGCCTTCTAACCTCTTTAGGCATACTCCTACTACTATACATATCCTCCCTATAACTAGCTACTTATAATATTCAAACCACCTCTATAACTTCAACTGGTGGTCATCTCCAATTCTCTAATGCCTAAGCTTTTCCTTCTCTTAACTCATCAGCTTTCTTTTTATCATTACCACCCAAAACTAATCTCCTAAACAATGTTGTCCCCTCTCATAACCAAACCTACTCATTCACTACTCACCAAGTCACCATTAACATATCTTTTCTATCCTTTAATTAAACTAATTCTCCTCATATCAATATTTTTCCAAAGGCTTGGAACTATGTAGTGAGTGATGGTGATCTGCTAGCTAAACTTAAACTCATCCTTATAGTCTTTGATAACCCCTCTTTAGTCATATCACCATCTATTGAGATACTCTAAAAGGAAATCAAATGGAGCACAACTTTGGTTGAATTTTTTAGGGACAAGCATCTTCCTTTCCCTTTTATCAAAGTAGAAGCACTATGGTCTAAATTTGGATTAGAGCAAGTTTTCTTTAAAATCTTCCTTTAGAGATGTGTGAGGAAAATAACACTGAAAATGTCATAGGGATTATGTCTTTTTGCAATGTATTAGAAGAAAATACTTTTAAAAACAAAAGGGAAAGGGCATAATTATCCCTTCCAGACCATGATCTTATCATGGAACATCAAGGGCTCAAACTACTTCAACAAATAGAGGTCCATCAGTAAGATGTTACAATCATACTCATTATTACTTTGGAAGGAGTATCGTTGCATACAACCATGGTGATTTATGTCCTCTCTATAAAGCAATTCGAATAATTCCTCCATTTTTAATTTAAGTCGCTACTGCTTCCTGAAACTATCTAAATCACTTTTATATATGCCTTAAATTTTTCCTTTCAAAGAAGGTATATTTTGGAATGACATTTAAGCGCTAACTAGGAGCATTAAAGGTCCCTAGATTGTGTTGGGTGATTTTAACTGTATTTTATACTCACATGAAGCTGAGGGGACTGGTAATAAAGATGGAAGAACATATAAGGAATTTAGGGATTGCCTAGCTAAATTTTACATGGTAGATCTCTTCACGTGATCTAACAAATAGTAGGGGAAATATCATATAAGGAAGAAACTTGACATAAGATTGTGAACATAAAATGGATTGAAAAGATTTCCCATAGCTCAGGAATCTTTAAATTATAAGGTGTCTCAAATCACTCATCTCTTAAAATCAAAATATTCTCCTATTTCAAGCAGTTGAGAACCCTATTCAAAATTTTTAATTTCCTCACTAAGCTAGAGGGATATAAAAATATGATTAAAAGGGGAATGGATCATCTAATTAAATAATGTGAGGCTTATAAACTAAGTTGCAGACATGATCAAAGAAGAACTAAAGAAGCTCCACAAACATCACTTCAAAAATGACTTATCCAAAGAGATAGAGAGAACTATAGGATAATCAATAGAGGATAATCAATGTCAGCTTAGAATGTAGTTTATACATATCATTTGAATAAAGACAGCTAGAGGAGAAAATTAAGCTTAACTCTTACCTGACTGCCTTAGATGCCTACAAGTAACTATAAAAAAAGAAAGAAAGAAAATCTTAGCTCAATTAAAGTGATTCCAACATAGCCTACTTCTATAATCTATCATGAACAAAGGGAACATTATTAAGATATCAAGCATTATGGATTCAAAGGTAAATCCATGTTTTGACCATGATCAACTAAATATTTTTATCCTTCAATAACTTCAAATACTTCTTTGGAACTAAGTTAGACATCATAGGTACAACCTCTATACTTCTAGAATTCATCTAGCCCTCTTTAAAATAAGCTCAAATTCAATATGTATATAAAACTATTACTAATCAAGAGATTAAGAATGCACTCATCAGTTTGGATCTATAAAAATCCCCAGGACATAATGACTTTAATTGATTTTTTAATAATTTCTTGAACTTAATGGCAAACCAAGTTTTTAAATCTATTAGGGAATTCTTTCACTTAAGCTCACTCATCAAATATTTAAATAAGACCTTTCTATCCCTGATTTACTCCTAACCCTACCTGATTTTAAGACTTTAAACTTATATCTTATTGTAATGCACTATACAAAATTATCTCTAAAATTTTATCCTTAAGATTGAATGTGCTTATGAATTTGCTGAGCAATCTTTCACTCTGATCGCAACAATGGAGATAATATCTTGATTGGTTAAGAAATTGTCAAGGAATATCACTTTAAAAATTTCATCAAAAGTTATTTCACAAAGATTAAATTTTCAAAGGCCTTTGACACTCTCTGTTGGAGGTTTATTCTACACACACTATAAGCTTTTGGTTTCCCTCAAATTGTCACCAATTGGGTACACTAACATATATCCATGGTATTTTATAGTGTTCTTATCAATGGAGAGGCCACTCACCTATTTAAGGGGTCTAAAGGTATCAAACAAAGAGATCCATTATCCCTATATCTTTACTCATTCCATAGAGGTCCTCACATGAATGATCTTTCATATCATCTCTTTAGGAAACCCTTTAGATATCACTATAAGTGTAAGAGAATCAATCAAACTCCTTATCATTTTTAGATGACCTACTCCTTCTAAGTTGAGTTGATAAGGAATCAGTATAACTTTTTCTATATTTCTTATAGAAGTTTTTTAAAATGTTAGGCGACTCTATTAATAAGGGAAAAAGAAAAATTTTCATCTTGTTGATTCCAAACTCCTTAGAACAAGGCTTGGAAGATATCTTAAGCCTTAAATTATGTAAAAATCCATTCAGATATTTTAGATTACCTATCATCTTAAGCATGTTAACCTACAATGACTGCAGAGCTATTTTTGATGCCATTCTAAAAAGAACTAGTAGATGAATGAACAAAAGCTTATCCTATGCGGGGAGAATTTAATTAACATGCACATCTACTAGAGTTCTCATATGGAATTGAGTATTAAAATAATAAAGGATACATAAAGAGTATTAAAGAACTTCTTATAGAGCGGATCAACACAAAATAAAGGGACCTTTAAAGTTAATTTGAAAGAAATATGCCTTTACAAGTCTCATGGGGAACTTGGAATCAAATAAATTAGAATCTCAAATAAGGCAATAATGGAAAAACGATTTGGAGTCTATTGAGCAATAAATAAGCAAATTAGGTGAAATGGGTGCATGAGTAGTACATTAATGACTCATACTTTTGGTCCCAAAAAGTTGTAGTAAGCTAATTTAGTGCTACCAAAGTCCTCTTGAATATGAGGAAGATATTATGTAAAGAGATTAAAAACAGTATAGGCAACAGTGAAACAACAAACTTTTGGTATAAGAATTCATTAGAGGCTAGCCACTATACCTACATCCTTCATTTCACTCTCTAATGTTCTCTCCCATTTAATGCTAAGGTCAAAGCTAAATCAATAGCAATCAATTGACTAGCCTACCTAAGGGAATGAGATTGCTCATATTACTCCTTCCTAACTATTCTCCTAGTAATTTCATAACAAACAAAGTGATCTATCCTAATTATACAATTAAGAAATTCATGATAACCTTATATACCTTCCTATTTAGCCTACTAGTCAGCAAATAAAATGTTATAAACCAGTATGGTTTAGTAATCATATACCTAAATTTCCCTTTATTATGTGAATAAAAATACAGAATTTGCTTAAAACTCTAGAGAGGATCACATTGTTTCCCTCTTCACTTTATAATATATGTCTCACATTGCTTCCCTCTTCACTTTATAATCTATGTCAAACATATTCGAAAACTAAGGGTCACACATTATTCACATATCCCTACTTATTGAGGATATGGAGGAACATTGTAGCTATTTGCAACTTATCACATATGCCTTAGTCAATGGAAGGGACAATTGACTATGCTATAGGGATAAAATTCACAAAAAAGGGGACAGATAGATTTTTAAATTCTAAATAAGTGGGGTGATCTATAAAATATTGACGGAAAGGAACTGGAGAAAATTCCCCAACTTCAAATAGGAAGCACGTAATCTAAATAGATATATCTTCAAAAAATTAAGGGAATTAATTATTATTATAAACATCTAATTGTGGTATTCTGATATGTGTAAGTTTTAATTAATACCTTGATAATCGGCAAATGTATGGGTCATCACGTAGTACCTAAAGTGTCGATCCCATAAGGAGGGATAATCTAATCCAAAAATCTAAGGCCAAAACAATTCGCAGTAATTCAAAATGTAACAAAACTAAGGCAAGAATTTAATTCAATCATGCAACTCAATTCCAAGAATCAATTACGAAAATATTAACAAAGTAG
>JAOQMP010049047.1:0-11062 GCA_027563575.1 Erythroxylum pedicellare | reverse complement strand
AACACTCCTCATTTAGCTTCACGGTGGCATATTACTCAAGCCTCCTCTTATTAGACAAAATTTCTTTAAAAAACTTAGCATAAGAAGACATCTACGCTATGGCCTCAACCAAAGGAATGTTTATATACAACTTTTTAAATATCTCGAGAAAACGATCAAATTGCTTATCTAATTGCTTAACTTTCAACCTTTGAGGATAAGGAATCTGAGGTCTTACCGGATGTGTGATGGGGTTTGCAAATAACCTTGGATGATCCTCCTTTTTAGTTGGTGCTTCCTTGGCCTCCTTGCCACTCTCCTGACTTTCTTCTTTTGCATTTTTTCCATTTATTTATCCTTCTGCTTCTCTTAACTTCTTCAATTTGTCCGCCAGTCCTTAATAAGATTGTCTTTACATGTTCTCTTGGGTTGGTCTTAGTAGTGCTAGGCAATGAACTCGAAGGTTTTTCCTTTAAAAAACTTGTAATTTCGCTCATCTGATTCCCCAAATTTCTAATAGAAGATTCTTGATTTTGCATCCTAACCTCAGTATTGGAGATGTACTTCGAGAATAGCTCTTCGAGATTAGATTTCTCCGATGGCATAAGATTAGGATCCTTGAAACTTGGAGGTGGCTATTTTTGAACATTGGATGACTGTGGTTGTGCCATTTGATCATTCCACCAAGAGAAGTTTGGATGATTTCTCCACCTTGGGTTGTAGATATTAAAATATGGGTCTCCTTTTTGTCTATTATAATTGCCCACATAATGGGCATCTTCTGTCTCTTAAGTAAAAGGATTCCCAACTTGACACTCAAAAGATGCATGGTAATCTCCACCACAATGCTCGCATATAACACAACTCCTCAGTGAAGAACTAGCTCCTCCTCTCACACTATGGACCAAATTATCCAGTTTCTTCATCAAAACATCTATTTGAGTAGATAGAGCCACTGTATTGTCTACTACATAAGCTCCTGTAGGTTATCTTGGATGCCTTTCTATATGATATTGAAAGCTGCTAGTGGCCATCTCATCAATCAACCTGTAGGGCTGATATGGTGTTTTCCTTATTAAACTACCTCCTATGGTAGCATTTATGGTACTCCTGGTTAATGGGGTCATTCCTGTATAAAAAGTATTGACCTGTTGCCATGTAGAGAACCCATGATTGGGACACAGTGCCAACATATCCCGAATCGCTCCCACGCTTCAGATAAACTTTCATTGTCATATTGAGTTAAGGAAGTGATCTTATTCTTCATCTTTGCAACCTTAGCAAGAGGAAAAAATTTAGCCAAAAATAATGTCATCATCTCATCCCATGTAGTAATCGATCCCGATTGCAAACTAACCAATTATGCTCTGGCCTTATCCCTTAAAGAAAATGGGAATAACCTTAATCTCACCGCATCTTTCGATACTCCGTTTTGTTTGAAAAAATAAAAAATATCCAAAAATGTCTCCAAATGGGTGTTTGGATCCTCCAAAGGTAATCCTACAAATTAAGATGCTCTTATTAAGGATGTAATGCTATGAGGAATCTTAAAACTCACAGCTGTGATTGTCGGCCTTATAATGGGAGGCATGGGTCTATTGTTCTACCTCATAGTCAAATCCATCGTCAACTCCCTTCTCTCTTCAATATGTGGCATCAACCTCTCTTTATGCTGTTGCATCCCTACAAACTGCTCTTCTTTAATCCTTTTTTCTGTGGTACTATTTCAACCCAATCTGGTTTATTTGCACAACTTGATCAATGCAACATAAATCATGGTCATAAGATATAGTTACATTGATTAAATCCACACAATTAAAATAAATAAGGAAAAAAATAAATTAAATCTCAGCAAAACTGTGATTACTAGAATTAAAAAATGTTTTAGCCAACACTATTTTCTTTCCATACCTGCGTGAATGGAATGGAGTGTGTGTTGTTGGAGTGGGGCTGTTAAGTTCCTTTTCTCTAGTTTTTTCCACATTTTATCTCCACTGCCACTTGCGTTTTATTCTCCTAGCCACCAACTGCTTACACATTTTATATCCACTACCACTTGCATTTTATTGTCCTAGCCACCAGCTACAACGTGTTTTGATTTATGCCACCAGCTGTTTTAGGTTCTTTCCTGTACCACTAGCTCACGCACAACACTCATGCTTCAACTCTTTTTGCTTCAACATCCCCTTTCTCCACCAGTTGTCTTCGATTGTTTAACTCCACTAGTTGCTTGCCTCAACGTGTGTGAGTGAAGAATATTAGTTGAATGAGGGCTATGCGTGAGTGAGTCCTTCCATGCCACCTCAACGTAGCTGCTTCATTTAATGTCCACCAGTTGCAACGTTGTGTGAGGAGAGTGTTAAGTGGTGTGTAATGTTTTTGGTGTCTCTACCAGCTGCTTCAATCCTCACGTACTGTCTTTTTCGTCCCCTATGCTGCCAGCTTTCTTCAACACTCACGCCTCCACACTACTCTTCAACACTTACGTACTCATTCTCCTTTTTTCACTAGCCTTTGTTTATGTATTAAAATCATTTTTTTCTTTCTTGGTCCCTCTCTTTTCATGCCTCCAGCATTGTTTCCCTTGTTGTCCGTAGCTCTTCATTCCTTGATTATCGCCTCTCTTTTTTCTCTTATATATTGAATGATTTATTGAAATTTTTTTTGGTCCACCTTTCACGCACATTAACGCCTAGCTCTTGTGTTTTCTCAATCATTCGCCACCAGCCTCCTGCCTTGGGTTTTTATGTATATTGAATCTCCCTTCCAGCTGTCCTTATAAGATTTGTTCCTCTCTGTAACTTTGTGTCGCCACTACCTTGTTTTCGCTCTAAGTAATTTCCATTTAGGTCTCCTTTTGTGTGAAACATCTGCATGCTTTGTGTTTCTATAAACACGCTACTGTCGTCTCCTTTTGATGTTGTCGTATTGCTGCTTCTCTTGTTCTTCTAATGTGACAAATAAACCCATTTATTTCTTGGTCCACTAGTATTGTTCACTCTTCTGAAAAGCTCACGTACATTCTCTACCTCTTGGCCAACTATTCTTGAATGCAAACACGTTAACGTTTTTTAGAGCTTTTCTTGCTTGATGCTTTTGAACCTTCCAAATTCAATATGTGCCTAAAATTAAAACAAATAACATTAAATTAGTGCAATTTAAACATTAAATGGACAAGAGTTTAGCAATTTATGTATCTAAAATCAATACAAAATGCCCATTAAAACAAATAGAACTCGATACACTCCGAGATAGTGTAGATATCCTATGAAGTGAACATACATGACATAGAAACACATAGGCTAGCCTATGAATCAAAGTGTGTACTGGTTAGGAACCACATAGGCTTAGCCTATTAATCACCTATCTGATGAACATAGGTTCTAGTTCCAGTACATAAAAGCAAAAAAAATCACATGTATAAATCAAATATTGTTAGAACACAAATATCAGAATAAGCCAAAACAATCATGTATGTCACCACTAGTTGACCAAACTAATGCGCACACCCATCGATTCCCGATGTTGGCTCAAATGTCATTCGTGGTGAGTCCGGACTATAGTCGACAAGAATGTTATGACCCTAAGTGATGACCTCGTCGGTGTCCAAATCCTAGGTATGGAATCACCCGTAACTCTCGTAGAAAGGTGTCAATACAGGGACTCAACTTTTATGTACCGGTATAAAAGTACAAGGGTCACTTATGTGTTGTGCCTAGCATATGATCGACCAATCGTTACCTGAAAAATCACAAAAAATCGTATAACAATATTAAGTACAAAAATCAAGTAAGGCACCATACTTTATTTATGAGTCCAAACAATAAAATGGAGCCTTTCCATAGCTTTAAGCCAAATGGGAACACATACATGCAACATCCATGACTCGATTGTGCATATGTAAATTCCAAAACACTATTTCATGCAATAAAAGTCATCTTTTGCACTCTAAGTGAAAAGTTGTTAAAAAATGTAGTTTTAAAAACTAAAACATAGTCTTTTGCACTTCAAGTGCAAGTTTGTTGAAAACAATATCATTTCTCAAAATACATAGTAAAAAAATCAATTGCACTCCAACTGTAAAGAGTTATTTAAAACAATGTCATTTTTTAAATAAACAAGTATACTAGCATCCTTTTGAGATTCAATTATATTATGCATTACCTAGGTTTAAAATTCACATACAATTCATCATGTATATCTTGGGATGTCCTAGTGCCATTTGAGAGATATAGTTCCCCCAGCTTACCTCAGAAGAAGGTGTACACTCCCCTTACTTTAAGAATCCTTAGTATAAGCTCCTTTATCCACAGCTGCTGATCCTTTACACATACAAATATACAATGTATTTACTATTCAAACATGTATCTCATATTTATACACCACGACAACTAAATTCATCCTTAATCAATCATCATAAATTTTTTTTTAACATATTTCAATAGGTCAATAATTTATCTTACTAATTCAGCTCAATGTCTCCTCAACCATCAAGCTAACCTAACCTTATTTGCAATGTTTGCATCCTACAAGTTATCTTCTTTTAACCTTAACTCTCTCTAAACAAATCCAAATGCCATGATTTTTATTCCCCTAGAAACAAGATTTCCATTAGTCTTATTATATTCAAAAACTAAACAAACAACATCTCCCTTTAAAATATAATCTCCATCTAAATTCTGTTATGTTTTCGGTAAGAAACAGACTGGCAACCAATACTCAAACCACAAAAAATCATTATCAATACATTTCCATAACAAAACATAGAAGCATTAATAAGACGTCAATAATAATTTTTAGTGTTTTATACTTTCACTAATTTGGACTTTAAGGTCCTTAAAAATCAGGAAATAATACAAGGTTCCAGCTCAAGGGTCTATCATAGGCAGTAATAGGGAAATAAGCATAACTTAAGATCTAGTCGCTATTTTGTCAAGACACTTTCACAGAGGTCAAGTTAAGACCTATATATACAAATTTCATTCTTTGCGTTTCTTCAAATTCGTGCTCTAAGGATATGAATGACGGATCGAAAGAGAAAGACGAAATTGAAACTAGAATTTCAACTTACCTTGACAACTTCTTTCCTTTTGCTCTTCTCTTCCCCTTTTTCCTCTCCTTCTTTTCTCAATTTCATTTGTCTCCCTCTTCTAACCTTATAGAAGGCCTTCACTCTTACTTCTATTGACTCTTCATACATTTTCTCTAGAAAATTCAAGAAAGTCAAACTAATTCATGTGCCACCATTCCACTAGTCCATGTGTCACCATTTTATTAGTAAATATGTTATCCTTTTATTAGTAGATACGTTACTATTCTATTGGTCCATATGTCACTTACTTTAGGCTCCACATGTCACTTATTTAAGCCTCTATATGTCACTACTTGTGAGGCTACACATGTCACCACTTGTGAGGCTACGTATGTCACCAAATGTAAGGTTACATATGTCACCAATTTGTAAATATTCATATGTCACCATTCTATTCCTCCACATGTCACAAGTCTAAAGTGCCATTTGTCACAAACTTAAAGGGTCAGTTGTCTCAATTATACTCAAATCACTTTTCATCCATTTAACATAATCATTTGTCACTTATTCTCAATGCCACATGTCATTAAAGTTATTTAAATATAGCGCCCTAGAAAGGAAGTGTATTTAAATATAACTTAAGTTTCTTCCGGTTACTTTTGTAATGAAAATATTTATTATTAATAAAATAAAAGAGTTTGATTTTATTTGTATGAGCATTATATATCTAGTCATAAGGTGCCAAGATTCTTTTTTAAGTAATACACATATACATGGATATGTATGGAAAATATGTAAATTATTAGAATCTAAATTAATTGATTTACAACTGAATAATCAAGTTGGTCGTTTAAATTATGGTTTAGACTATAGTGTTACGATTTATCTCTATGTAAGTAAAGAGGTACTTTAAGGGAATAATGAGTTTCATCATGATAGTAGTCTACTATTGATAATGATACTATTAAATGAATCTAGAATTAAGAATGTTTTCAAGAATAAAGTAGGCTGTTACTTTAGTCTTAAAACAAACATTTTAACATTTGCTTATTATGGACCACAATCTTAATGAGTGGTGAACTTATATGTGTTTCATTATAATTTTTGATATGATCGGAATGGATTTATACAAAGTATTAATCCAGTGTCTACATGTTGGAATTATTAATTGAAATATGTATTAGGAAAAATTCACTCAAATAAAGAGTTTATAGTGATATCATCATTTCTAGATGTTTTATGGAGATTAATGATTAAACTGGAGCCAGGAGTTTGATGGACTAGCTACACATCAAGTCTTAATACCAAGATGAGGTCGTGTGTCTTAATCACCACATAGAGTAAAACGGAAAAACTAAAAGGAAAAACCAATATAAGGGCAAAACGGTAATTTTACCCTTTATTGTACGGATGGCTATAATAAGTTTCATAATAGGGTTTGTAATTGGATATCTTGTTTGAAATATGTGGTCTCATAATATTTAGTAATTCAAGAGTTCAACTAATTGCTTTTGGTTTAATGACATTTAGTTAATAAGCTAGAATTAATTCTAATGAGATTAAATTAATTCTGGGCTTATTGGAGCTTGAATTGTCTAAGTCCAATAAGATTCCACACATAGCTTCAAGGAAGGTTATCAAGCAAAGTAAAAAGTATAAATAGAGGTTTTAAAGCCTATGATTGAATGTTGGGCTTGCACTAATTAATGGTTAATTAGAAGCCCAAATGAACATTTAGAAATGAGCTAAACTTTGGTTTAATTTGACTAATTAGATTAATTAAATTAAATTTTTTTTAAAGAAATGGAAGGTGCAATTTCGATTTTATTAGGGCTGAATGTGCAGCTGCACATTTAGTACTGAATTGCTAAATAAAGATAGTATTTATCACGCTTTACCATTATGGTGTTTATCATGCTTTATTATCATTAAATGGAGTAATGATCTCAACAATAAATGGTTTAATGGTTATCTTTCAATGATGGCATGTAATGTAACCTTTTATCATTCATTTGATTAAAGATGAAAGAGGCGTATTTGATGGATGATCTCCCATCTTTCAGCACTAAAATCAAAATTGACATGTCTTAAAGAATGAAATAATGCATTGGATGCTCTTCTCATCTTTCTTTTCATGCATAACTGAAATTGACAAGGTGTAAGAGAGGTGTTCTTGCATTTTTTTGGACTCTCTCCTTTCTTGCACGTGTTAATTGAAATTTGCATGACAGGTGTCTCATTTTTGGCTTCTTCTTCTAAGAAAAATCTTCTCCAAAGTTTTCTTCTCTTTTCCCACCAAAGGATCTTGTTAACTAAGTTGTCCAAGATGAACAAGTGGTAGATCAGATTGGTCGAGGATACAATATCGAGAAGAGGATACAATAATGAGAAGAGGATACATCACTTAGAAGAGGATATATTGCGGAGGATAGGATAGCACAGTGAGGAGTTAAAGTTGTAGCAAAGGAGTCAGTAATATAATCTCCATCTTGTTCTTATGATAATTATTTTCCATATACTGTATCATGTATGGCTTGGCATGTTGATTTGGTTATCTTGCTTACGCTATGTTTTGATATCTAAAAAAGTTTTGAAATCTACCATTTTAGCCAAATCTTGCATGTTTTATTTTCTGATCCAACAATTGGTATCAGAGTCATTTTTATTATGCATGATTTTGGTTCTTATATGTGATACATGGGTTGGAAATTATTTTTTGTATACTGCATATTTTTATTTGATAGAAATATATATGATATATGTGTTGCTCTTTTGTTTGTCCATAGAATTTATATTTACCATATAAGATTTCTTCATTTAGTTTGTAACAAGGAGGGTGGTCTATCACACCATGTTTCCTCCTTGGCTTTATTTTTCTGTTTACTCTAATTTTGTAATGTACAAATTGATGTAATGATAAAGATGAAACAACCACGGGTTGAAGAAATGAAGAGGTAATGGTTTCAGTGTATCCTTTTGTTATGTATTGGCATAATTTAGGTTTTGTGAAAACCAAAATGCTGGATTTTTGTTTCAATGAATCAAGTTCGGTTTTTATGTAAAAATAATTGTTGGATTTTTATTTCAATGAATCAAGTTTTGGTTTTGATAAAAAACAAAGTGCTGGTTTTTTTTAATGAAACAATTTTCAGTTTTTGTGAAAATCTAGTGTTGGAATATGAAGAACTTGAAATTTGAACCTCAGAAGGAATAATCAAGTGATGAAGAAGAGACTTGAACAAGTGATGGGAGGGATATTATCTTTTTCACTAAGAAGTTACTAGAAATTTCTTTATTAGATTGTATACATTTGGGCTCCTTTCAAAATTTATTAAATGGATTACAATTCTATCTTTTAGCATATTAGTTAATAGATCTCTAACAAAGATTATTAAGGTGATTAAAGGTTTGACATAAGGGGAACCTCCGTACCCTAACTTATTTGCTTTAAATATGGAAGTATTATTAAGACTTGTGAAGCATATGATTAGCCTAGAAATGAACTTTAAGTTCTATGCTAAATGCAAAAATCTAGGCATTTGTAAATGATCTTCTCCTTTTTTCTAAGGTTGATTCTTGCTCTATAAGGGGTCTAACGAAAATCATTCAAACATTTAAAGAGCTATTTGGATTAGTTATGAACAAGGAACAAAGTCATATTTATGTATCTTTAGTTGCTTCTCATTTATCAAATTGGATTTCCAATCTCGTTAGTATATAGATATGATCACCACCTTTCACTTATTTAGAGATTCCAATCTCCTAAAAAAATCTACTTACATTGAATTTTGACCTTTCATTTTGAGAATCTAGAAGAGGATTGATAATTGGTGTAACAAAATGCCTATCTTTCTGTTAAAAGGATCCAACTAATAAACTTCATCTTAAAATCATTTCATCTCTATTAATCAAATTATTTTTTTTCCTTGGTGGTTTAATTAAATCAATCAGAACTCATCAAAAGCATCATATAAGCTGGAAACACTAATAATGCTTATATTGCTGAAGTAGCAAGGAGAAACGTTTGCTTACTTAGAGATGAAGGAGTGCTTGGAGTTGTTTCATTACAACTAGGTAATAAAATTATAATGATCAAAAGAATTTGGAGCATCTTTATGGATAAATAATCCATTTGGTTCAAATGGATTCACACATATTACCTAAAGCATGAAAGCTTTTGTCTTCTGATCCTAATATGATACTTTTTCAACTATACTTCATATCGTTCAGATAAATCACTAAATAAGATTATTGTTTAAACACAATTTGGGAATTGATATTTTACCAAGTTTTTGTTAGACAACTAGATTTATTTTGGGGCCCTAATTGAGATCAATGCTCTCTCACTTCTAAGAGATCTTATTACACTAATGATCATTAGTAGCGAAGTACTCAAAAAGAGTAAAATTCGATATCAGTTAAAGCACTAAAGACGAAGTAATGACTTTTGATCATAATTTTTCTCTTGACCCTACTAGTAGTGATTTTATCATTTAGCTTAATCATCCTTCGTGTATCTTCTCTAACTCCTCCTATAGAATTACAATGAGCAACAGAGCCCCTAAAGTACAATGGTATAGACTATTTTAGCTTCAACAAGCTATTGTAAAGATATCCTTCATCCTTTGGCTAGCTATTAAATGAAATAATTTTAATTAGAAATAAAATATATGGCACAACTTTATTTCTAGCATTTGCAGCATATGTTCCTTATATCTTGAGTCTGTAAAGTACTTACTTTTCTATGTGAGTACTCAACATTTATTTAGCATGCAATCCTTAGTAGATTTAACTTATTATGCCTACAAACCTCTTAAAGGGATATTTTGATCTAGATTTCTCAAAGAAGATGGAAGTAAAAAAAAGTAATATATCAACTTTAACGTCCTCTTTAGCATATTAGTCTATGAGATTTGGAAGAAGAGGAACCTTCGGTGTAACATCCCATTAACTACGGGAAGGTTAGAATAGTAAATATGAGTGATTAATGAGAGATTGGAAATGCATTTTTCATGCTCATGCATAAACTGTCATACACATACACATGAATAGTGAAGTTGTAGCATATGAAAGTAATTGTACATACATTCATGGATAATTCTGAGTATATTTTGGACTGAGTTGTGATATTATTGGAAATTTTGAGAATTTTGAATCTGTTATATTGGAAATATTATTGATTAGTGGAATTGTTGTATTTGTGAATTTAGGAATAATTTTTGGAAATTATAGATTATTATGGAAAATAGGAAAAGGAATCAAAAGGAAATTGGAGATAATTAGATTGTAAAGATGAGAATTAAAGGAATTAGTTCAAAAGGAACTTGGTTAGAGTTTAGACATTAGGAAAGTGACAAGTGTTAAGTTGCTTTTTATAATTTGTTAAAGAAGTAAATTGTTGTGCTCTGAGAGTTAAAAGACTACGTGATTTTTCCTAAGTTCCTTCTTCATCGCCACCTTTTTCGAATTTCTTCCCATACACAGAGTTTTTCATCAAACTCTTTACGAGAGTTAACTTTGCTTTTTCATATCTTTCACCACTTACCCTACTGTTAAGTGTTTCTTCTACCTTAAGAAAAACCAGAAGTTAGTTAGTGTTCACAGAGGATTACGTGTTCTTACATGGAGTTAGGGCTTTGGGCTAGTTGAAGCCCTTGGATTTTTCAATAGGTAAGTCGTTAATAAATCCTTTAGAGTTGTGAATTTATGAAATAAATTTGATGGATTTCTGTTAGTTGCATAATCATAGCATTTATGTGTATATATTCATGAAGACAGTGTAGATAGGATGAAAATTTTGGTTATAATGTTATTTTAGTTTTGATGATTATTGGTGATCAAATGTTGTAGAAATGAGTTTTGGAGTTTGAAAAAGTAATGAAATGGTGTATAAGATGAGTGTAGGAAATGAAAGTATGAAAAGGTGATATGCTATGTTTTTTGTTCACTATGCATGGATATATATGTGTGTGTACGTGAATCGGTGAATTCTTTAGAGATGATCAAGAAAATAGTTTTTAAGTTGAAGAGCAACTGTAAAATGATGGTTTG
>JAOQMP010049028.1:0-11064 GCA_027563575.1 Erythroxylum pedicellare | reverse complement strand
TGTCATGAATGCATGTACCGTCATGTGCATATACAAAAATTGCCATTCATATATATATAGAGGCCATAACATGCATGGTCGTGCTGAGATGAGTTTACACACTCATAACCCGTTCTAATTTACTATTTTATCCTTCCCATCGGTGATGGGATGTTACAGGAAGAGTTCAAACTGTCACATAGAAATCTCTCATAAAGGCTAGAGCATCTTCACTTAGCATTCCATTAAATTGTGGCAACATAGATAGATGAATCTACTTCAGCTCATAATTCCTTGCTGCCATAGTCAATCGAATGCAAGAGGGGTTGCCAGTAATAAATGGCATTTGATAACCTCTAATCTCTTTACAAGATTAACAACAACCGGTTCAACTTGATTTTCTTCACTAAATTGTTCGTTCCCCCTATCTTATTCCCCATGTAGAATCGGATTTTGATTATTGTTTTTCATCTCTCTTCTTCTTTGGGCATTGTTCCTTCCACAATTGTGTTCAATTTCAGGATTTAACACAATTAGCTGATCATTATTCAAATTTCTTGAATGCCTTAAGTGCAGGCAGCTCCTGAAATAAAACAAAGAGAAAGTGTTTAAAAGTAATTAATGGAAGAAAACATTATTAATAAAAAGAAATAACTAGAATTAATAGTAGTAAATATAAAATAGTCCCTGGAAATGGCGCCAAAAACTTGGCCGACAAAATTTGCAAGTGCACAGAGTCATTCCTACTACCAACAAATCGAGTATTCCAAGGTTGTCTCCTATAAGGACTAAGATACTCACTACTAAATAATCATAATTACTTGAACGAAAGTGACAAGAAACTTAAAAGATGATTAGATTTGAGTAGATAATAAACTGTAAAGATCGAAAATAAATAAACAAGGATAATTTGATGATTTAAACTTAGGGCTTTGGGGTTCACCAATTTAAGAGATTGATCAATAAATTATGGAATTGGTTGAATGCCAGGTTATAATAACAATTGGAAAACTTTACTCATATTCTCTCTCAAGACATACAAGAATAGCCAGCTAGTTGATTACCATCTCTCAATGCGAAATCTAACTAGTCAAATTCATTAAGAACAAGCAACCATAAGTTATCAAACTAGTTTAGGATATCTCTATCTTTAAATCTAATGTGTTTATCTTCCTAATGCACAAACCACACTTCACCTTTCATTTCATCATATGATTCCTAAGGATGCATCTATGGTGATCAAGCATAGAAACAATAGTGACGTTCAAGAAAGATAAACATAACCTAAGAACTTTCATTCAACACCAATCAATCTATAAAATACAAATCAATCCCCTAAAATAGGGTACATCCCTACCCTAAATAGGGTTTAGTTCCATTACATGATAACATAATCCATACAAATAAAGACAATTAGCATCTAAGAAAGAGTAGAGAGAGAAGGTAGAGGAAACATAAAATAAGATTGCTTCTAATGCTTGATTCAATCCCTAAAAACTCTTCTTCTTTGCTTCTTTTAGGTGCCTCCTTATGTTGCAGCTTCGTTTTCAGTGTCTAGCCTCCACTTTTGGTCTTAAAAATGAGTATTTATAGCGTCTTGGGTTCAAAGAAACCTAGTTTTTGCTAAACACGGGGCGCAGATTGTCCTAGTGCTGACAAAGTTCATTAAATGGACTTTATATCCACTGAGCAGACCTTTTCGATTCTCTGGAGTGAAATTGTCTAGTCAATGTTTGTTAAGTAGACTTTGTGCCTGTTTGGTTGAGCTTTTGGAAGTGAAAAAGCACTTTTTTCTACCGCAAAAGCTATTTTGAAGAAAAATGAGTGTTTGATCGTAAAATTCAAAAGTACTTTTTAAATAGAAATGGCTTTTTTAAAAGCTAAAATACAGCTTTTTAAGAAATTCAAATTTGGAGTTTTTAAAAAATGCCCCTTATTTTAGCTTTTTTGAGTAAACTTTACATTTATAATTTCCGATGTTTACATTTATAACATCCGACGTTTTAAAAACCTCTCTTCCAAACGAAACCAAAATTCCTCTCTTCTCTCTACCTCTGCTCTGCGATTTGGTTAATTCCTTTTATGTTTAGGGTTTTTCTTTAATCTCATTTCCTCCTTTATGTTGCAATTTATGTTCACCTTCTTTTTTATCCCCAAAAACCCAAATAAATCAAACCCTTCTCTTCATTATCCATTCTCTCTCTTCAACTGCAATTTTCTCTTTATCTAAACATTTCCCTTGTGTCATACGGTTTGATGTTGATTTTCTACATTTTATTTATTTTTTCTATTGATTTAAGTAAAAAAATATTCTTTGTGTAAATTCTTTTCAATCTTCATTACCATACAAATCCCAATTTCTAAACATCATCTTTTATTATTTGGAAATCAGAACTTTAAATTGAATTGGTGTTTTATTTCAAATTGACATAGATTATTGCTTTGTTTCACCCACCCAGGAGGAGCTCATCTGACGTTCTCTAAGAGAAGGACTGATCTATTAAAGAAAGCTAAGGAGATCTCAATTCGTTGTCATGCTGATGTTGCTTTGATCGTCTTCTTAAGAAAAGGACAGCGATTTAAGGTTTTACACTTTCACACTTGTGACACCCATATACCCCCTAGAAGGTATATGGACGCCACACAAATCAGTATAAACAAACCCAAGCATTCGATGTCATGTATAAACCAATGCAAAGCAGACATACATTACATATCATTGCAAACTTGTTTAAAATATACTTACATTATATTATATGAACTTAATACAAATTTGTTCCAAAAATCGAAACCAACTTGAAACATAGTTATTACAAAAAAAAATTACAACAATTCGGAATCATACATTTTATATACAAGCCAAAATATACTCAACATACATTTTTATTAAAACAAGACTCAGATTCCATTGGCCATTGCGGTTGACTCGTCCTAGTTTTTTATAATCTGGAAAATCCACTTTGCTAAGTGTTACAAAGGTCACCTTTGGGACTTGAACTTTCACTAAAGCTGATCACCAACACCCTTTGTACGATAGTCTCACTTAGATCCGTTTAAGCAAAAATCAGCCCTCAACGACCCTCGAAGTGTTTACCTCGCATACACTCGAAGAAACAATGCTATGAAAGCAATAATAATGAAGGCAACAAGGAAACATAGAGATTCGGTAAAAACCAACTTTATATACTTTTCCACAAAAGAATACAAAAAATGCTCTCTTTGTTTCTTTTAGAAGATCAAAGCTCGAATGAACTATATATAGGCATCCTAACTTGGAGTCACATATTCCCACTAAATCCGAAGTACCTAAGATCGTGCTAAGATCACGTTTATCCCTATCAGATAATGTCATATGAACTAATTAGATGATACCCCCATCCAAGTAGGACTTTAATTGATAAGATATAATTTAATAAGATAACATATAGATAGAGTTTACATTTAAGAACCCTAACATCGTTATCTGTGAAGATCTCCACTATCTTCAGATGTTGAGTCTCACTACAACTCTAACTCCCAGTCATCGCCATAACATCCAAGATCTCTATCCGTTAATGATGCAATGTGATCTCACCGAAGCCCACTAGGACACTGGCCTGATCTAATGCTTCCTACAACAAATCCATTAGTCATGGTCCATCCATCCGAGCACGGTCTAAGTCCTTGGTCCATCAAGTCTTTAGCCTGGGTCGAGTCAATCTTCACAAAGTCCAAGGCTCTACCAAAATTCACACCAAGTTCGATCTTACTCGCCCACATTTTCCTTAGTGTTTTCACCACAGCCTATCCACACATAAGTCCATCAATGCACATTCATAGACATATCCCTCTTCTATGATCAAGCTCACTCATGGTGTAGTCTTGTCGATCATTGACTAAGTCAAAATTCACAAGTCACAAGTCACAAGTTACAATCTGAGTTAGTATAAAACCTCATGCATTTTACATACCTCTGACCTGCCTTGCCGAATTTAAAAGTTTATGCGCCTCGTCGCGCTCGCATGCCATTACGCATTTACAGTCACCCTCAGGTCTCGCATGACTTAGTTTTCCATCTTTGCGCAGCGTCGCATCTGAATCTCATACCTTGTCAAAGATTTTCGCCAATGCACACCTACGTATGTCCATGTGTATCGAATCTTGCCTACTCTTGAGATTTTCGTCGATACTTTCTTTATCCCTCATTTACATAGCAAGTTCCTCGGGTTTTGCTTGCCAACCGCAAGACTTCAACTTTTTCCCTCGTCAACATACCTTCCTCGTGCTGACTTACATGCCAAATATTGTCCAAGGCTCGCCAACACTTGCATGATCCCATAATCTAGACTTAGGGGTCTAACAAACCACCCCTACTAGAAGAATTTGATGCCCTCATCAAAATAATCTGTGGGCACTCTTCCATGAGTAGTTCCCTCGAAGACTCCTTAGTTAGCTTTTGAAGACAGTAGCAAGTCTTTATATCGAATGGTATATCCCCCACATACTATTTTCCTAATCCATCAGGGTTGTCTTTGCTTCCACTTGGACTCGCCTTCTCAAGGCTCACTGCGCCCGCTAAAGACATGTTAAGAAGAGCTTGATCCACTGAGCTTTCCCTGTCACCTTGATCCTTCGCGATCTTGGCGATCATATGCTCCTTACCTGCCTTCTATTTTGGGTTTTCTCAAGCATAGTTCAAATCCTTTCCAATGATCATTACCGACACATGTGCTATCGTTGTTGTAGTCTCTTTCGTCCCACTAACAAATCTACAATAATTAACAAAGAAGGATTTTTCATTATGCATAATCATCATACCTCCCAAACTAGGGTATAACATCGTCTTTGCTGCGTTAAGGAAGTCAATCACCAATATCATCTCAAAATCCTCAAGTGGTACGACCATGTAATTCATTTTGGCATGCCAACTCGTTATGCTTACTGGGACATTATGAATAGCTCCCATCACCGCTTGTGCCTTACCCGCAAGGTTTTTTAACTTTGTTGGGGTCTTGGATGTTCTAAGCTCCAACTTGTGCATCATCCTTTCCGCCTCCAAGGAATGTGACGAACCCGTATCCACCATCACGGTCACCTCTATCCTATTAACCTGTATTCTCACATACATTAGATTATCATAGGTATTAGGTTCTTTACTAACCGCATTCAACAACGCAATCGGATTTAGCACTGCATCATCCGAAGATTCTCCCTCTTCTTCGGCTATCAGGGCGTTTAACTTCTCTTTCCTCGGATATTCTCTTGCATAATGTGATCCACCACATAGATAACAAGCAACCTTTCCCTTTTTGGAGGATGTCTCCCCACTCTTGGAGCCACCATTTTGCTTTCTTTTCCCCATGAAGTCTCCCTTCTTGGAATCCTTCATCTTTTTCCACTCGCTATTCTCTTGTTGAGCGTAGCCTTTGCCCTTCACAGAATTAGAGGAGCTTACCTTAGTTTCCTTCATCGCTCAAAAGTCCACTAAGGCATCAACGGTCGTGATTGCACTAACCACACCATCACATTTTGCCTCCGTAACTCCATTTGTGCCCACGGTTGTAACCTGGACAAAATTTTAAAAAGCTTATCTTCGTCTGACATGTTTTCAATATCAAATATCAAGGAACTAAAAGATTTCACATAATCTCTTACTGATCCATCCTACTTTAGCTTCTTTAAGGCACCCCTCGCAAGCCATGAAGTATTCATGGGAAGAAATTGATCCTTTAGCTCCTTCTTCATGAGCTCCCATGTATCTACGGGAGTTCTACCTGTGCTGATCTCTACAAAGGTCCTCGTCCTCCATCAAAGCTTGGCATTTCCATTCAAGTACATGGCCGTCACATTGACCTTATCAGTGTTAGATGCTCTAGCAGCCACAGAGTATTACTCTATGTCCCACAAGAAGTTCTCCAACATCTTAGCGGCTCGCATACCTTCGAACACCCTAGGTTCATATACCTTCATAGAAGAATGTTGTGGTGTTGATCCTTCACCTCGCTAGACATTTATCGTTGCAATGGCACACCTCAGCACAATGATCTCGAACTGGGACTCTTCTTGGGCCTTTAACAAATCCACTATCTATTGCTGCAACTGTTGGATCCTCTCCTCCAACATCTCAAAACGAGTATTGTGAGAAGTGACTTCTTCCTCCCCTTGACAGATAGGTCCAATGAGTGTCTCCAATCTAGACACCCGTTCTGTCAAGTTGCCTATAGCCATTTCAAATTTGGCTCTGATACCAGTTGCTACAAAGGTCATCTTTGGGACTTGAACGTTCACCAAAGCTGATCACTAACACCTTTTGTATGACAGTCTCACTTAGATCCGTTTAAGCAAAACTCAACCCTCAACGACCCTCGAAGTGTTTAACTCGCACACACTCGAAGAAACAATGCTATGAAAGCAATAATAAAGAAGGCAACAAGGAAGCACAGAGATACGGTAAAAACCAACTTTATATACTTTTCCTCAAAAGAATACAAAGAATGCTCTCTTTGTGTTTTTTAGAAGAGCAAAGCTCGAATAAGCTATATATAGGCATCCTAACTTGGAGTCACAAATTCCCACTAAATTCGAACTACCTAAGATCGTGTTAAGATCATGTCTATACCTATCATATAATGTCATATGAACCAATTAGATGATATCCCCATCCAAATAAGACTCTAACTGATAAGATAGAATCTAACAAGATAATATATAGATAGAGTTTACATTTATCTAGAACACTATCTAGAACACTAACATCCTTATCTGCAAAGATCTCCACTATCTTTAGATATTGAGTTTCACTGCAACTTTAACTCCCGGTCATTGCCACATCATCCAAGATCTCCCCACGATCTCTATTCCCTGATGATGCAATGTGATCTTGTCGAAGCCCATTAGCATACTAGCCTGATCTAATGCTTCTCACAACAAGTCCGTTACTCGTGGTCCATCTATTCGAGCATAGTCTAAGTCCTTGGTCCATCAAGTCCTTAGCCTGGGTCGAGTCAATCTCTACAAGATCCAAGGCTCTACCAAAATTTGCACCAAGTCTGATTCTACTCACCCACATTTTCCTTAGTGTTTTCACCACGATCTCTCCGCATATAAGTCCATCAATGCATGTTCATGGACACATCCCTCTTTTATGATCAAGCTCACTCATGGTGCAGTCTTGTCGCTCCATGACTAAATCACAAATCACAAGTCATAATCCGAGTTAGTATAAAACCTCACGCATTTTACATACCTCCGACTTACCTTGCTAAAGTTAAGTGTTTATGCGCCTCATCACGCTCGTATGCTTTTACGTATCTCACGCACCCTCGGGTCTCGCATGACTTAGTTTTCCATCTCCGCGCAAAATCACATCCCAATCTCAAGTCTCGTCAAAGATTTTTGCCAATGCGCGCTTATGTGTGTCCACGCGTATCAAATCTTACTTGCTCTGGAGATCTTCGTCGATATTTTCCACATCCCTCGCCTACATCGCAAGTTCCTTAGGTTTTGCTCACCAACTCGCAAGATTTCGCCTTGTTCCCTCATCAACATGCCTTCCTCGTGTCGACTTATGTGTTAAGTATTGGCCAAGGCTCACCAACACTCACAGAATCCCGCCATCTGGACTTAGGGGTCTAACACTAAGCATATAGCTTAGTGAATAATAACTAATCTATAAATAAGGTGATAACTCATAATACTGAATCATGTAATAGCATAAGCATGCATTAACATATTTTTTAACAATAAATAAGACATAATGCATTTCAGAACAGATTTTATAGTTAACAAAGCTGAATATCTAAATAGGGTATAAAACCTTTAAAATCAGAACACAATTTTATTTATGTCAGAATCAAACATATATCATAACACAAAATCAGATGACTGCTTAGCCATTTACATAAGTTGGTAATGGGACTTATATAGGAGAGACTAAAGTCTCAACACCGAAGTGTCACAGGATAGACCGAAGTCTCGACATCAAAGTGGTAGAGGAGAGACTGAAGTCTTGACACCGAAATGTCATAGGAGAGACTAAAGTCTCGACACCGAAGTGTCATAGGAGCAGCTGTAGACCCTTCTAGGCATGCCTATTTACCCACAACTAGGACTCAACAGTTTTAATACAAAACAAAGTCATTTCAAACATTTCATGTGCAAAGCAAATAGTCAATCATATTCACATAAAAGTAGCACTTCCAATGATATAATCATGCATCAAATGCTGGGACAATCATTGTACAGAATTTAGAACACAATCAGTATAAATCAAATTCGATAAGCAGAAGAAAGTAAGTTGTGATCATCTAAGATTACTCACAAAGCCCCCTTATTGCTTATTGCCTCGAAGTGTTAGCAATATCTGGAAGTGGTCACTCTATACGTTCCTCTATAACAATTAACACATATACAAATCACTATTGTGCGTGATTAAGAATTCATTTATATATACTGAATATGTATGATGCCTGTTCATGACAAATTCTCGGGTATATTTCCTTACTAAACTAATGTAAACATCAATTGTACTTTAAAAGTTCCAAAATTCATACATTCAATTACTATTCCAGCTTTTGCTGGAAGCATCTCATTCTGGTCAACTTTTCATAATCAATAAGATCAAGAAAATGACGTATTTCTATAACACTATCTTCTAGACAATCGTTCCTCTGTGTCTTAAGTTTCTAATGATACCAAGATCATACAATTTAGTTTATTTTTTAATGAGTTATGCTCAAAATACCACAGACTGTGTACATTTGAATTTTTGGCTAATACATGATCATGCATTCAAGTTGTACACCTCATAACTCTCAATTCCACTATTAAAAAATTACAAACTTTATACCAATTTAAATATAAGAGAATAATCTACAACTTTGGTGAAGACACCTTAGTCTAATTTGGCCTATATCAATGCAGTTTATTCAATAAAAATAGGACATGATTTTTGTCCCTTGTAGTGCTGCAGCCTAAGGCAACACTCAATTCCATGCCACTTTTGAAAGTCTTAGAGATAGAATCTATTAGAAAAAAACATACATGATAAAACATAATTATAGAGATATGTTAAACACAAGATCGTTTCATATGCATATAAAACAAAAATTACATGCTTGAATTTTTGTTGTAGTTCTACTGATTAAAGAACTTTTCTTAAACGTTTTACTGCAGAGAATCTTGTCTTCTTTTGCTGTTCTTTTTGTAAAAGACCATCACTTTTAGAAGAAACACACGTTGATGTTTCTTATATGTTTCATTCTTTGGTTCTTTTATAGTTAAACTGTAGCACCCCACTCCCATAAGACCCGAACCTGACATCGATGGTGATATCCGAGTCCGTGCCTCGCGAGAGTGGCGTGCTAATGCACTCAATCATTCAAAAGTCGGTAGAATTTTTTTTCTTTCTCTTGAAGTCACAAACACACACTATACAGAAACCAATCATCATATACAGTCAATAATAATTTCAATGGCTACTTGGGCCTTTTCACAAATACAAAGCACTTAAGTCAGTTTGACTGTACAAATGACATAATTATTTGTACAAAAGTTCATAATACACAATTTTATACAGAAATAAGAAAACACTAATGCATACGCGAACTGATCCCGACCTCTATCCTTCACTTGTATGTTGTAGCTATACTCCCGTTGGCCTAACGGGGTATTCTTCTAATCCTGAAAAATAGTTGCAAATTTTGGGTGAATTTTGCGAACTCAATGAGTGACCATCATCGATGGCTCACCCAGTCACATAACACATTGTTACACATTCACATAAATTCACGTTTCACATTCAATGGATATCGATCTTATAATGCTATATGCATGAGACTCACATTCATTCTTATTGTTGTGACTAAGTGCCTGTCACTCACATATACAGAATACTGGCCCGTAGGCTCAGTCAGAACAGAATATTGGCCCGTAGGCTCAGTCACATCACATAATCACGGAGCATAGCTCTACGTGGAAGCGCTTCATACAGGCGACTCAAGTCACAACGCCTTTATATTTCATGCATTCATGCCATGGAATGCATCACACATATTGCATGCTCTTATCTGATCACAGACACTTGTCATCGGACCGTAGTCCGGCATTCAACGTTAAGTTGAGAATCACATCTTATTTGCATGCAATGTCACATTCGGAACACATGTAGCTCATTTCATTCAGATGCATATAACACTCCAATATCTCATACAAATATCACAGTCATCGGACCTCCTATCTGGGACCCATATAAACATAACACATTCATAAAATCATCCAGAAGGCATGTAATATAGAATTTCAGATAACAAACAATAAGGGGAGACCATCTAGGTCTACTCACAGTATGCTCCAAATTAGCATTTGCTTTCGAATTCTGGGAACGCCTGAATGCGGACACATGACCTGGACAACCCATTTATACAAGACACACATTGAACACTCATTAATAAATGCACACGTAAAAACATTCATTTATACACAATTGTAATAGTGGACTATTTACATTGCATGCCCAATGAAAATCCCGGGCATATATTCTAGAACACATATTATGCTCATTCCCATTTCATAGTTTACATATGTCTAGTTTAACTTAGCCTTACCCTTCATTTGTATATAATCTTTTTAAATCCTCCTTTCCATCTTTACCTTTTTCATGTGTCTAGTTTATTTGTAAGCTTACACCTCAAGAACACTTGGTTACTTTATATCATAACTCCATTTCTCATCATCTCTTTTCTAACCTCATATGATCTCAAAATATCCAAATCATCATCCAATAGGAATCTGATTGAAAATCCTATAATGTAAAATCACTAAAATTGATTCTAGAATACTTAAACCCAACAATTTCTAAACTCAATGAATTATAATCCTTATAAAAATCCAAAAGATTCAAAATTATCTTACCTTCATTCTTCATCAAATGAAGGAATACTTGGCTCAAAGGGAAGCTCTTCTCTTCCTCTACTTGTTTCCCTTTTTGATCTACTCTAAATCTCTCTTGTAGGCTAGGGAAATTGAATCACTAGCTTGTTTTCTCTTCTCTCTCTCTTTCTCTTCCTCTCTTTGTACTTCTCTCTCTTTTCATGACATTCTCTCTCT
>JAOQMP010048998.1:0-11065 GCA_027563575.1 Erythroxylum pedicellare | reverse complement strand
AAGAGACAATTCACTTCTCATGGCAAGCCTTTTTAATTCTTGCAAAGTCTCATAGGGATAGAAGCTTACCATGTCTTGGATGTCAATTTTGAGGCCTTTGAGGAATCTTGCACAAACCACCTCCTCAGTTTCCCTCAAGTCACAACTAATCATCAAATGCTCGAACTCCATGATGTAATCTTCTACACTATTGTTGTCTTGTCTAAGAATAGAAAACCGATCAAGAAGCCTTTTCTTATATTGGGGCGACATAAAAGCCTCCTCCATTTCATGTTTCATTTGCTGCCATGTTTGATAACGTGTCCTTCCTTCTCTCACTCTTCTTTTCTGCAAATTTTCCCACCATTTTGCGACATAGCCCTTCAATTTTTGGGCTACTATCTTCATTTTTCTCTCATCATCAACTTCTTTCAATTCAAAAGCCTTCTCTACACTATAGACCCAATCTTTGAAAGTCTGTGAATCAAGCTTTCCAAAAAACTCCGGTATGTCTAATTTGAAATTAAACATGTTGTCATTTTGTGAGTTTTGTGGAGTAATCGGTCTACCTCTTCTAGCCTGCGGCCTTGTCTCTCCTCTCCCTCTTAAATTCAGTCTTCTTATGTTGGTGTGAGAGGTCTCTCCAATTTTTTCATCAAAAAATTCCTCATTCTCTAAGACGAATGGCTCTTCAAAGGTGGGATTAGGTTGGACCTAAATGGGATTCCGGGTGTGTAATTTCTTAGGAATTAAAATAAGGATGGGAAAGGGGGAGGATTTGGATTTCGACTTGATGATGTTGGTTGTTTCATGGATTGATAGGCTTCTTCTTTGGCTTTTGAGGCTTCAAGTTCTAAGACTAGGGCTTTAACGGTGGCATTAAGAGCATCAACGTCTTGGGGCGTCAGATTGATTGGTTGATTGGATGTATTTTATGGATTGGGTGTATTTTTGTGTGGGGACGTCGACATGACTTGATGTAAGATCACAATGTGGACTTTCATACCAAAATTTGATGGCGTGTGGTCGTTTTGGTGGTCGGAATTTGGTCGGAGGTGATGAGTGATGATAAGTGAAAGTTTGGTCTAATTTTGTGTTTCTTGAATTAGGAATTAATAGCAGATTGATTTGTAATTTTTGGGCAACCTATAAAGAATTTGGGGATGGTTCTGAAGCAACATTGTAGAGCAAGAAGTCAGCTACAATTTTGATGAAGGAAGTTTTGTATTTTTATGTGTTTGTGAAAATTTATGGACGAGATGGTGAAACTGGTCAGGATGATACAGTTTCGAAAAATGAAGAAGAAAATTGAAAAAATGAGCGGAAGTTTTTGGAAAACTAATAAACCCTTGTTCTATTTTCGGTAAATAGACAACCTAAGAGCAAATTGACTCTAAATTTGATAATAATGCTCAAGATTTTTGATTCATAAAATTATGCATTTCAAAAGGAAACAAAACATGACTTAAATAGGAAACTTAGCTAAGAGGAAGGTGGAGAACCACATGATTTGGTTTCTCACCTCCTAATGGACTCTTAATGAAACATTCATAACAAAAAACCATAATTGTCCACTATACATGTATTAATGTGGAAAATTAAGGATAGGAATTAAGACACACTAAATAAGAATTAAACACATTAAATAGGAAACTTATGAGCAATGAATTGCTCTTATTGAAAACATACGATAGGTTGAAATATTATACCTTCTCTCAGCTAAGTCAAATTATAGGACAACATGTGACTTGATTTTGGCCAACAACCTTCTCCCTTATAGGCTCCATTTGGTCTTCAAGATCATTAACTTGGATCAAGGCTTTAGAGTCCCCAAACAGTTTCCATAAAGCTTAGTATTGTAGGAGAATGTTGAGGCAAACTTCTTCTAACTCTTCTTCCTCCTTGGGCTCCAAAGCCCATGTTGGACACATCTTTCAAGGCTTTGTGTGATGGTCCTCCATCAATTTGACATGCAAAAATTAGGATTTTTATCTTTGTAAAGTGTTGGCTAGTGTCTCTTAATAAGAATAAGGAGTTACAAGTTATAAGGTTATCATTAATTCAGCTGTTACAATTTGTATTACATCAAATTGTGAGAGTTTTGTTTATAATTATTATATCAACATTAGAACTTGTAAAACTAGATTAGTTTGTGGCATTCGACACCTAAGATCTTTGTTTTCCTTTAAATTATAAAACTTGTTAAGTTTGTGCCATTTTAGAGGATTCAAAGTATTGGTCTAATTACTTTATCATCATTCCTTGATAGAGTAATTGGAATATCTTATTTCTAACTTTCAAGCTTGAATGGTCCAGTTTTTCATCAATTTTTAAACCTATGAATTTGCATTCCATATCTATCTTTGTTCTGTAGGTGTTGGGGAATATGGTTGCTAAACTAAAGATCTCTATCATGTGGTCTAAGCCAATGACAAGATCTAAAGCTAAAAGGATGAAAGAATCATTAACTTTCTTACTTTAAGACATTTGGATGGAACACGCTCCCCTAAATTGTATCAAGGGTATATGTATGCAAGAATAACTTAAAATTATTAACATAATTCAAACATGTTAGAACAATGAAGATAATGATCCATCCCATATTTTTCGAATAAATCCATCCTATTGAAGAATAAAAACATTTTGAACTTTTTGTGTTATTTTAAACTTAGTAGGTTGGGCTTAGTTTATTGCTTTGTGAATTTGACGTGCACAAATTAAGGTTTTCATCTTGTTAAGAGTTAGCTAGTGTCTCTTAATAAAAATAAGGAGTTACAAGTTATAGGGATGTCATTAATTGAGTAGCTACAATTCGTATTACATCAAAGCTGAATGTTTTATTTTATCCTTTGTTCTAAATTGTAAAAAGCATGAATTTGAAGAATATCAAACTGTTGGACTTTTTTTGAGAGTTTTGTTCATAATTATTGTGCCAACATTGGAACTTATCAAACTAGTTTAGTTAGAGGCATTCAACACCTAAGATCTTTGTTTTCTTTTAAATTATCAAAATTGTTAAGTTTGTGGCATATTAGAGGATTCAAAGTATTGTTCTAATTAGTTTATCATCATTAGTTGATAGAGTAACTAGAATAGTTTGTTTCTAACTTTGAAACTTGAATGGTCCACTTTTTCAATTTTGTAACCTATGAATTTGCATTCCATATATATTTTTTCTGTAGCTGTTAGGGAAGATGATTACTAAACTAAAGATCTCTAGCATATGGTTCCATGTGACAAGATCTAAAGCTAAAAGGATGAAAGAATCATTAACTTTCTTACTTTAAGACATTAGTTTGGAATATGCTCACCCAAATTGTATCAGGGGTATATGTATGCAAGAATAGCTTAAAAATTTGTTAAATTGATTCAAACATGTTAAAATCATGAAGATAATGGTCCAACCCACATTTTTTGAATTAATTCGACTTTTTGAAGAATAAAAACCTTTTGGACTTTTTGTGTTATTTCAAAGTTAGTAGGTTGGGCTTAGGTTATTTGCTTTGTGAATTTGACATGCACAAATTAGGGTTTTTTAATCTTTTTTTAAGTGTTAGGTAATGTCTCTTAATAAAAATAAGGAGTCACAAGTTATAGGGCTATCATTGATTGAGTTGTTACAAATTGTATTACATCAAAACTGAATATTTTGTTTTGTCCTTTGTTCTATATTATAAAAAGCATGAATTTGAAGAATATCAAACTTTTGAGCTTTTTGTGAGAGTTTTATTCATAATTATTGTGTCAACATTGGAACTTACAAAACTAATTCAATTTGTGTCATTCAATGCCTAAGATCTTTGTTTTCTTTTAAATTATCAAACTTGTCAAGTTTGTCACATTTTAGAGGATTCAAAGTATTGTTCTAATTAATTTATCGTTATTAGTTAATAGGGTAATTGGAATAGTTTATTTCTAACTTTCAAACTTGAATGGTCCACTTTTCCATCTATTTTTGTAACCTGTGAATTTGCATTCCATATGTTTTTTTGTTCTGTAGTTGTTGGGGAACATGGTTGCTAAACTAAAGATCTCTAGCATATGGTTCCATGTGACAACATCTAAAGATAAAAGGATGAAAGAATCATTAACTTTCTTACTTTAAGATGTTAGTTTAGATTATGCTCACCTAAATTGTATCAGGGGTATATGCATGCAGGAATAGCTTAAAAACTTGTTAACTTGATTCAAACATGTTAAAATCACGAAGATAATGATCCAATACACATTTTTTTTGAATCAATCCAGCTTGCTGAAGAATAAAAACGTTTAAACTTTTTGTGTTATTTTTAACTTAGAAGGTTGGGCTTAGGATTTGCTTTGTGAATTTGACATGCACAAATTAGAGTTTTTATCTTTTTAAAGTGTTGGCTAGTGTCTCTTAATAAGAACAAGGAGTTGCAAGTTATAGGGCTGTCATTAGTTAAGCTGTTACAGTTTGTATTACCTGAAAACTGAATGTTTTATTTTATCCTCTGTTGTAAATTAAAAGCATGAATTTGAAGAATATCAAAATTTTGAGTTTTTTTAGAGTTTTGCTCATAATTATTGTGCCAATATTGGAACTTATCAAACTAGTTTAGTTTATGGCATTCAACACCTAAGATCTTTGTTTTCTTTTAAACTATCAAACTTGTTAATTGTGGCATTTTAGAGGATTCAAAGTATTGTTCTAATTACTTTATCATCATTCCTTGATAGAGTAATTGGAATAGTTTGTTTCTAACATTCAAGCTTGAATGGTCCAGTTTTTCATCAATTTTTTAACCTGTGAATTTGCATACCATATCTATATTTGTTCTGTAGGTGTTGGGGAATATGGTTGCTAAACTGAAGATCTCTATCATGTGGTCTGATCCAATGACAAGATCTAATGCTAAAATGATGAAATAATCATTAACTTCCTTACTTGAAGACATTTGGATGGAACATGGTCCCTTAAATTGTATCAGGGTTATATGTATACAATAATAGCTTAAAATTATTAACATGATTCAAACATGTTAGAATAATGAAGATAATGATCCAACCCACATTATTTCAATCAATCCAGCCTTTTAAAGAATAAAAACGTTTTGAAATTTTTGTGTTATTTTGAACTTGGTAGGTTAGGCTTAGGTTATTCGCTTTGTGAATTTGACATGCACAAATTAAGGTTTTTATCTTTGCTAAGTGTTAGCTAGTGTCACTTAAAAAAAAATAAGGAGTTACAAGTTATAGGGCTGTCATTTATTGAGCTGTTACACCAAAACTGAGTGTTTTATTTTATCCTTTGTTCTAAATTGTAAAAAGCACGAATTTGAAGAATATCAAGTTGTTGGGCTTTTTGTGAGAGTTTTGTTCATAATTATTGTGTCAAAATTGGAACTTACCAAACTAGTTCAGTTTGTGGCAATCAACACCTAAGATCTTCGATTTCTTTTAAATCATCAAACTTGTTAAGTTTGTGGCATTTTAGAGGATTCAAAGCATTATTCTAATTACTTTATCATCATTCCTTGATAAAGTAACTAGAATCGTTTGTTTCTAACTTTTAAACTTCAATGGTCCAGTTTTTCATTAACTTTGTACCTTGTGAATATGCATTCCATATGTATCTTTGTTCTATAGGTTTTCTGGAATATGGTTGCTATGCTAAAGATCTTTATCATAGCTTTCGAGCCAATGGCAAGATCTAAATCTAAAAGGATGAAAGAATCATTAATTTTCTTACTTCAATACATTTGGATGAAACATGCTCACCTAAATTGTATCAGGGGTATATGTATGCAAGAATAACTTAAAATTGTTAACATGATAAAATCATAAAGATAATGATCCAACCCACTTTTTTTGAATCAATCCAGCCTGTTCAAGAATAAAAACCTTTTGAAATTTTTGTGTTGTTTTTAACTTAGTAGGTTGGACTTAGGTTAATTGCTTTGTGAATTTGACATGCACAAATTAGGGTTTTTATCTTTGTTAAGTATTTGCTAATGTCTCTTAATAAAAATAAGGAGTCACAAGTTATAGGGCTATCATTAATTGAGTTGTTACAATTTGTATTACACCAAAGCTGAATATTTTGTTTTATCCTTTGTTCTATATTGTAAAAAGCATAAACTTGAAGAATATCAAAATTTAGAGATTTTTGTGAGAGTTTTGTTCATAATTATTGTGTTAACCTTGGAACTCACCAAACCAGTTCAGTTTGTGGCATTCAACACCTAAGATCTTCATTTTTTCCTAAATTATCAAACTTGTTAAGTTTGTGGCACTTTATAGGATTCAAAGTATTGTTCTAATTACTTTATCATCATTCATTGATAGAATAATTGGAATAGTTTGTTTCTAACTTTTAAAGTTGAAACGTCTAATTTTCCTTCAATTTTGTAAACTGTGAATTTGCATTCCATATGTATTTTTGTTCTGGGGAACTTGGTTGCTAAACTAAAGATATCTGTCATATGGTTCGAACCAGTGACAAGATCTAAAGCTAAAAGGATGAAATAATCATTAACTTTCTTACTTTAAGACATTAGGATGAAACATGCTCACCTAAATTTTATCAGGGGTATATATATGCAAGAATATCCTAAAATTATTAACTTGATTCAAACATGTTAAAATCATGAAGATAATGATCCAACCCACATTTTTTGAATCAATCCAGCCTGTTGAAGAATAAAAACGTTTTGAACTTTCTATGTTAATTTGAATTTAGAAGGTTGGGCTTAAGATATTTTCTTTGTGAATTTGACATGCACAAATTAGGATTTTTATCTTTGTAAAGTGTTGGCCAATGCCTCTTAATAAGAATAAGGTCTTACAAGTTATAGGGCTGTCATTAATTCAACTGTTATAATTTCTATTGTATCAAAACTGAATGCTTTATTTTATCATTTGCTCTAAATTAAAAGCATGAATTTGAAGAATATCAAACTGTTAAGCTCTTTGTGAGAGTTTCATAATTATTGTGTCAACATTGGAACTTATCAAACTAGTTTAGTTTGTAGCATTAAACACCTAAGATCTTCGTTTTCTTTTAAATTATCAAACTTGTTAAGTTATGGCATTTTAGAGGATTCAAACTATTGTTCTTGTTACTTTATCATCATTCCTTAATAAAGTAATTGGAATAGCTTGTTTCTAACTTTCAAGCTTGAATAGTTCAATTTTCCATCAATTTAACCTATGAATTTGCATTCCATATCTATCTTTGTTCTGTAGGTGTTGGGGAATATGGTTGCTAAAGTAAAGATCTCTATCATATAGTCTGAGACAATGACAACATCTAAAGTTAAAAGAATGAAAGAATAATTAACTTTCTTACTTGAAGACATTTGGACGAAACATGTTCTCCTAAATTGTATCAGGGCTATATTTACACAAGAATATAGTAGAATTTTTAACATGATTCAAACATGTTAGAATAATGAAGATAATGATCCAACCAACATTTTTCAAATCAATCTAGCCTGTTGAAGAATAAAAAAGTTTTGAAATTTTTGTGTTATTTTGAACTTAGTAGGTTGGGCTTAGGTTATTGGCTTTGTGAATTTGACATGCACAAATTAAGGTTTTTATCTTTTTTAAGTGTTAGCTAATGTTTCTTAATAAGAATAGGGAGTTACAAGTTATAAGGCTATCATTAATTGAGCAATTACATTTTAAATTGCTTCAAAACTGAGTGTTTTATTTTATCCTTTGTTCTAAATTGTAAAAAGCACAAATTTGAAGAACATCAAACTATTGGGCTTTTTGTGAGAATTTTGTTCATAATTATTGCGTCAATATTCGAACTTGCCAAACTAGTTCAATTTGTGGCATTCAACACCTAAGATCCTCGTTTTCTTTTAAATTATCAAACTTGTTAAGATGTGGCATTTTAGACGATTTAAAGTATTGTTCTAATTACTTTATCATCATTCCTTAATAGAGTAACTGGAAACTTTCAAACTTGAATGGTCCAGTTTTCCATTAACTTTGTAACCTGTGAATTTGTATTCCATATGCATCTTCGTTTTGTAGGTTTTCTGAAATATGTTTGCTAAACTAAAGATCTTAATCATATGGTTCGAGCCAATGACAAGATCTAAAGCTAAAAGGATGAAAGAATCATTAATTTTCTTACTTTAAGACATTTGGATGGAACATGCTCACCTAAATTGTATCAGGGGTATATGTATCCAAGAATAGCTTAAAATTATTAATGTGATTCAAATAAGATAAAATCATGAAGATAATGATCCAACCCGCATTTTTTGAATAAATCCAACTTGTTTAAGAACAAAAAGCTTTTAAACTTTTTGTGTTATTTTGAACTTAGTAGGTGGGGATTAGGTTGTTTGCTTTATGAATTTGACATGCACAAATTAGGGTTTTTTTATATCTTTTTTAAGTGTTAGCTAATGTCTCTTATTAAAAATAAGGAGTCACAAGTTATAGGGCTGTCATTAATTGTGCTGTTACAATTTGTATTACATCAAAACTGAATATTTGGTTTTATCCTTTATTCTATATTGTAAAAAGTATGAATTTGAAGAATATCAAACTTTTGAGCTTTTTGTGAGTGTTTTGTTCATAATTATTATGTTAACATTGGAACTTACCAAACCAGTTCAGTTTGTGGCATTCAAAGCCTAAGATCTTCATTTTCTTTTAAATTATCAATCTTTTTAATTTTGTGGAACTTTAGAGGATTCAAAGTGTTGTTCTAATTACTTTATCATCATTTGTTGATAGAGTAATTGGAATAGTTTGTTTCTAATTTTTAAAGTTAAATAGTCCAGTTTTCCTTCAATTTTGTAACTTGTGAATTTGCATTCCATATGTATTTTTGTTATGTAGCTATTGGGGAACATGGTTGCTAAACTAAAGATTTGTATCATATGGTTTGAGCCAGTGACAAGATCTAAAGCTAAAAGGATGAAATAGTCATTAACTTTCTTACTTCAAGACAATTGAAAGTAACATGCTCACCTAAATTGTACCAGGAGTATATCTATGCAAGAATAGCTTAAAATTATTAACATGATTCAAACATGGTAAAATCATGAAGATAATGATCCAACCCACATTTTTTGAATCAATCCAACTTGTTGAAGAACAAAAATGCTAGGAACTTTTTGTGTTATTTTGAACCTAGTAGGTTGGGATCGGGATATTTACCTTGTGAATTTAACATGCACAAATTAGGGTCTTTATCTTTGTTAAGATTTAGTTAGTGTCTCTTAATAAAAATAAGGAGTCACAAGTTACAGGGTTGTCATTGATTGAGCTATTACAAGTTGTTTTACATGAAAACTGAATATTTTGTTTTGTCCTTTGTTCTATATTGTGAAACACATGAATTTGAAGAATATCAAGCTTTTGAGCTTTTTGTGCAAGTTTTGTTCACAATTATTGTGTCAACATTGGAATTTATCAAACTAGTTCAGTTTGTGGCATTCAAATCCTAAGATCTTCGTTTTCTTTTAAATTGTCAAACTTGTTAAGATTATGGCATTTTAGAGGATTCAAAGTATTATTCTAATTACTTTATCATCATTCCTTGATAGACTAATTAGAATTGTTAGTTTCTATCTTTTAAAGTTGAATGGTCTAGTTATCCATCAATTTTGTAACTTGTAAATTTCCATTCCATATGTATCTTTGTTATGTAGGTATTTGGTTCAAGCCAATGACAAGATGTAAAGCTAAAAGAATGAAAGAATCATTAAGTTTCTACTTTAAGACATTAGGACGGAACACGCTCACCTAAATTGTATTAAGGGTATATGTATGCAAGAATAGCCTAAAATTGTTAACTTCATTCAATCATGTTAAAATCATGAAGAAAATGATCCAACCCACATTTTTTGAATCAATCTAGCCTATTGAAGAATAAAAAAGTTTTGAACTTTTTGTGTTATTTTGAACTTAGAAGGTTGTGCTTAGGATATTCGCTTTTTGAATTTGGCATGCAAAAATTAGGGTTTTTATCTTTGTAAAGTGTTGGCTAGTGTCTCTTAACAAGAATACGGAGTTCTAAGTTATAGGTCTTTCATTAATTGAACTGTTACAATTTGAATTACATCAAAATCGAATGTTTTATTTTTTCTTTGGTTTTAAATTAAAAGCAGGTACTTAAAGAATACCAAACTGTTGAGCTTTTTATGAGTGTTTTGTTCATAATTATTGTGTCAACATTGGAATTTATCAAACTAGTTTAGTTTATGGCATTAAACACCTAAGATCTTCGTTTTCTTTTAAATTATCAAACTTGTTAAGTTTGTGGCATTTTAGAGGATTCAAGGTATTGTTCTAATTACTTTATCATCATTTCTTAATAGAGTAATTGGAATAGTTTGTTTCTAATTTTCAAGCTTGAATGGTCCTGTTTTTCTTCAATTTTTTAACCTCTAAATTTGCATTCCACATCTATCTTTGTTCTAAAGGTGTTGGGGAATATGGATACTAAATTAAAGATCTCTATCGTGTGGTCCAAGCAAATGACAAGATCTAAAGATAAAAGGATGAAAAAATCATTAACTTTCTTACTTGAATACATTTGGACATAACATGCTCCCCTAAATTGTATCAGGGGTATATGTTTAGAAGAATAGCCTAAAATTATCAACTTGATTCAAACATGTTAAAATCCTGAAGATAATGATCCTACCCATATTTTTTGAATCAATCCAGCTGTTGAAGAATAAAAACATTTCGAATTTTTTAGGTTATTTTGAACATGGAAGGTTGGGCTTAGGATATTTTCTTTATGAAATTGACAAGCACAAATTAGGGTTTTTATCTTTGGAAAATGTTGGCTAGTGTCTCTTAATAAGAATAAGGAGTTAAAAGTTATAGGGCTGTCATTTTAAATTATCAAACATGTTAAGTTTGTGGCATTTTAGAGGATTCAAAGTATTGTTCTAATTACTTTATCATCATTCCTTAATAGAGTAACAAGACGAGGAGGTTTCTAACTTTCAAACTTGAATGGTCCAGTTTTCCATTAACTTTGTAATATGTGAATTTGCATTCCATATGTATTTTTGTTCTGTAGGTTTTCTGGAATATGGTTGCTATGCTAAAGATGTTTATCGTGTGGTTCAAGATAATG
>JAOQMP010048904.1:0-11067 GCA_027563575.1 Erythroxylum pedicellare | reverse complement strand
ACAAATATCACACTTTTGCACAAATGTATAAGTATTCCTTTATGCACATCTACTTATATAAAATATGCACAATGCATCTTCAATGACAATTCTGGGTATCTTATTATGATTCTTATCATCAAATCATTCAGATATCAAAACCTTAATTAATAACATTTGTACTTATAATTTGGACCAAAACTAAATAATGTGAAATCAGTTTCATAACCTAATTGACCACTTCAGATTTTTCTAACATACATACGGGTCAACTTTGCATAATTAATTTTATAAGGTAAATGACAAAATTAGGTAATACTTCCTTCTATAAAGTTATTCTCCAATGTCTTAAGTTTCTAATGACACCAAAATCATTTCATTTAGTTCAGTAATCGGAAAGTTATACCTCAAACATTTTCAGACTGTTCTTATTTTGAAACAGTATGCTATACTCAATATCTAGAAATTGAACATCTTAGAGACTGAATTACAATTTGACTTCTTCAGATTATTTGTAGCCCTATGTCTCTAGTTTACTCTAAAGCAAATATCATCTCATTTTTATGTCTAAAGAAGAAGTTATGGTCAAAATAAATAGGACTATTCAATTTGTAATTTTTCTTAGGTGCATATACTATCAGAGAACATTGTCTCATGATGTGACAATTAAACATCATCTAACCATCAACGCTCAAAGGTGTGAGGGAGAAAACTCACAGGTGTGAGTGCCTCATGAGCGTGAGAGGCTGTGAGAGAGAAGAGTCACGGGTGTGACAGATAAGGACAAAAATGTTGGACTATTTGAGAACACCCTCAGTCAAACCCATCCCACGTGTTTCACTCTATCTCTTTCAAATGATTTCATATGGATAATATTTTTGGTGGAGATGAAGAGAAATGTATTATGAATATATTGGTTTAAGAATCAAGTCATTTGGAGTATGGATGACAAAGTTATGGCTAAAAGAAGCAAAGGTGCTTAGGGTGAGTTAACCCTTCAAAGTCACCGTCATGCATAAACACGAGGTGACATCCAACATAACCAGTAATGTAACTGTCATGCATAAGCATAAGGGTGACTTTCAACATACCCAACAATGTCACCGTCGTGCATAAGCACGAGGGTGACTTCTAATACCCAACTTTTCCAGCAGTCTATTTTCCCAGAAGTCGTAATTTTCTTCCTCTCTTCTATTTTTCTCCAGATTTCTCACTTCATCTTATTCAATGAACACATATCACACTTAAACCAATTATTCTACTTCCATTTGAGCTCATCACAACTCAAACAAATCAAATCTATATTTAAACACTAAAAACTGATGCTTGCACATGAAATCATGTTCTACTTTCTCTCTCTACTGTATTTTCATTCTTACTACATTTGTTTCATTTTCTGCATTTTCTTTTCAAATTACACATCACCCAATAAACTCATATTCAATTCCAACACTAACACATCATCATAATCATTCACAGAACTCAGAGAGTTTAGGAATATCCCTTAATTCTAAACTCATTCAAATTCACCTCTGTTAACACTTCATATGTTTTCATGCATGAACAGTACATTAACCATATACACAATCTTCTCAACCATAACAGAGACATATATTTCTACATTAACTTACATAAAATTTTCATATATCTCAATCCAAAATCCATTAAATATAGTGTTAAACAATTCCTAATTCTCAAATTCATCATCAAAATTATTCATCACCATAACCACAATTCTCAAACCCATGCATGCATGTATATAGTTTCACCGTAAAAATTACATTATAGCTACTTACTTAGTTTAGCTATTCTTCCCAGTAGTAAGAATCAATCACACCCAACAAGAATAACAATTCAATATTTGGTGATGGACAAAGAACAAAGACAAAGTTCTCTGCTGAATTTTTTCGATGAATATCAAAAGCTACAGTAATTCTTTACTCAAAACCAACTTCGTGGGTATTTGCATGTATTACATCGGTCACTAAACCCAATCATCCATTTATCACCACAGATACAAACCATTTATCACAATACAAACTAGCCATTTGTCACATATATATTGTTTCCTTGCGTCAGTATATAGTTGGCCCATAAATCAATATTTTTCTCAAAATTCACCAAAAATTCCAAAATATTCTAAACAACCAAAATTGCCAAATCACATTTTAACCGTATTTAATAACTCAATTATACCAGAAAATGTCAGTGAATGCATGTACAATCATATGAATGTGAAAAAATGTGCATTTCATGTTTAGTTTATACATGACATGCATTTTCCTAATTTCTCAACACTTTCTCATAATTCACAATTCTAGCCTTAACATGAGTAATGGGATGTTACAATTCTCCCCTCCTAACAAAAATTTCTTCCTAGAAATTCTTACCTGAATGATCAAATAGATAAGGGTACTGATTCCTTATATGCTCTCCGTCTTGACTTCCTTACTCGAATGATTCTTCCAAAGGACTTTCACTATTGGGATCACTTGGTTCCTCAACTGTTTACTTTGATAGCCAATTATCTTAACTGGTTCTTCAACATAGCTCAGATTACTAGAGACTTCAATCTCCTGAGTCGGTATCACATAAGTTGGATCTGACCGATATCGCCTAAGCATACTTACATGAAATACATTATGTATCTGAGCCATTTCAGAAGGTAAGGCTAACTTATAAGTCAATAGTCCAATTCTTTCAATTATCTCATATGGACCAATATACCACGGAATTAACTTACCCTTCTTACCAAATCTCAGTACACCTCGCCAAGGTGATACTCTCATAAATACTCTATCACTAACCTGATATTCCATATCTCGCCTGTGTTAATCCACATAGCTTTTCTGTCTGTCTTATGCTATTTTAATTCTGCTACGGATCAATTTCACTTTGTCAATAGTATCTTGAATCAACTATGGACCTTCGACAATTCTTAGACCCTCTTCATCATAATATAAAGGCGAATGGCACTTCCTACCGTATAATGCCTTATAAGGAGCCATGCAGATATTGCTGAGATACTGATTATTATAAGCAAATTCAATCAAAGCCACATACTGCTCCCAGGCTCCTTGAAACTCCAGAACATAAGCTCTAAGCATATCCTCAATAGTCTTAATCGTTCTCTCACTCTGAACATCTATCTGAGGATGAAATTCAACTTTGTACCCAAAGATACCTGTAAACTACCCCAAAATCTCGAGGTATATCTAGGATCCCTGTCTGATACAATGGACACTAGAACCCCATGTAATCTTACAACTTCATTTACATATTTCCGAGCTCTCTAATCTATTGAATAATTTTCTCTCACTGGCAAGGAATGAGCCGACTTGGTCAGTCTATCAACAATGACCTAAATGGCATCATGTTGCCTCAAAGTCCTCAGCAATCCCATAATGAAATCTATTGTGATTAGCTCCCATTTCCACTCCGAAATAGGTAACGAATGTAATTTTCCAACTGGAGCCTGATGTTCAGCCTTAACTTGCTGGCAAGTTATACACTTAGAAATAAACTCTAGTACTTGCTACTTCATACCAGGCCACCAGTAATGTTGTTTCAGCGTGTTATACATTTTGCTGGTACCAAGATGCGTAGCATAAGCTGCTACATGTGCTTCCTCCAAGATCTCTTTCCTCAAATTATCAACATCAGGCACACATAATCTTTGCTTTAACCACAATGTATCATCTTTAACTTCAAATTCAGAATCCAACTTCACTTTCAACTTCTCAAATAACTTCACTAAGTTCGGATCTCTGTTCTGAGCCTCTTTAATTGTTTCAAGCAACACAGGTCTCAATTTTAATGTAGCTATCAATGTTTCATTCTACCCCACATTCAATTCAACATTTAATGCTCTAAAATGAATTAGGCGTGGTAGCCTCGATAATTGAACTTGAGCCACAATGTTATTTGACTTCCGGCTTAATACATCAGCCACAACATTAGCTTTGCCAAGATGATACTCAATGGTACAATTATAATCTTTTAACAATTTGATCCATCGCCTCTGTCTCATATTAAACTCCTTTCAGCTCAATAGATATTTCAAACTTTTATGATCAGTGAACACCAGAAAAGTTTCTCCATACAGATAATGTCTCCAAATTTTTAAGGCAAACACTACTGCGGCAAGGTCCAAATTATAGACTGGATAATTGAATTAATGAGATCTCAGCTGTCTTGATGCATATACTATTACTTTACCACGCTGCATCAGTACACATCCTAAACCCTGGTGTAAAGCATCACTGTACACATCATAACCTCCAAAGCCAGATGGAATAGCTAACACCGGTGTTGTAGTTAACCGATGCTTAATCTCCTCAAAACTCCTCTGACAATCATCATTCCATCTAAAAGGCATATTCTTTCTCAGAAGTTTTGTAAAAAGGGCTGAGATTATTGAAAACGCCTCTACAAACCTCCTATAATAACCAGCTAATCTAAGGAAACTCCAAATCTCAGACACATTCCTTGGAGCCTCCCACTTCATCATTGCTTCCATTACCTAAATGTCCTGTCCAGACACGATGTGACCCAGAAATACTACTCGATCAAGACAAAATTTACACTTACTGAACTTGGCATATAATTGTTTCTCCCTCATTATTTGGAGAGCCAATCTCAGATGTGCAGTATGATCTTCTCTACACTTCAAGTACACCAAAATTTCATCAATAAAGACAATTACAAAGCGATCTAAATAAGGTTGAAATACCTTATTCATCAAAGCCGTAAAATCTGTCGGGGCATTAGTCAATCCAAACGGCATTACCAAAAACTCGAAGTGCCCATATCTTGTTCTAAAGGCACTATTGGGCATATCAGCCTCAGCTATTTTTAACTGATAATATCTCGATCTTAAGTCTAACTTTGTGAACACCTGAGCTCTTTGTAACCGATCTAATAAATCACCAATCCTCGAAAATAGGTATTTATTCTTCACTGTGATCCGACTCAACTACCGGTAATCAATACACAATATCAAAGTTCCATCCTTCTTCTTTACAAACAATACCGGAGCTCCCCAAGGTGACACACTAGGCCTGATGAAACCATTATTCAACAAATTTTGTAACTGGGTTTTCTATTCCTTCAATTCTACAGGTGCCATCCTATATGGAGGTATTGATATAGGAGTGGGGCTTGGAACAAGGTCTATAGTGAACTCCGTCTCCCTTTTTAGGGGTAAACCCGGTAGTTCTGCAGGAAACACATCTAGGAAATCCCTAACAACTATAATATCCTAAATGGTTTGTTCATTCCGAATGTCAACTACGTGGGCTAGATAAGCCTCACATCCACCTCGGATCAATTTCAGCACACTCATAAATGAAATTAGTCGAGTTGGGACAGCCTGACTAACTCCTCGAAACACCACTCTCAGCTAATTGGGAGATTCAAGAACCACTGCCTTAGTGTAACAATTCATTACAGCCCGGTGAATTGTAAGTCAATCCATGCCAAGAATTACATCTATTTCCTTTAACTGCAATACAATTAGATCAGCTTCTAACTCTGCCTGATCAATCCGAACTATACACCTTTTACAAACCTCACAAACCACTGTTGTACTACCTACTGGAGTACTCACCTTTAACCCACATTTCAGTATCTCTCTCTCACAATGCAATCTAGATGCCAAATGCGGTGTGATGAATGAGTGTATAAATCCTGGATCTACCAATGCATATGCTTCAAATTGAAAAACATTCAACACACCTATTACTACATCTGGAGAGTTATGTGTTTCCTGTCTAGCGATAGCATAGACCCTAGCTTGAGATTGCGGTTGGTTACTCCATACCTCGGTCTTGACACTAGGCCCTGTTGACTGAGTTCTAACTCTACCTCGGCCTCTCTGTGCAGACCTGCCATCTTTACTCTGCTGAACCGTTATCTTAATCATTTCTAGCTCCAGACTGTGATCCTAACATCTCAGGACAATCTCTGATCAGATGTTCTAACGAGCCACAATGAAAACAAGCTCCAATTTTCCACCAACATTTACCACCATGCTTTTTACCATAGTGCTCACACTCAAGCAGGTGTTGAGATTGGTTAGAGGACATTTGTCCTCTACCTCTCCCAAATTAAACAAATCCACCTTTTGATCGGGATCCAGATTGTCTCGATCTAGACTGAAATTGAGACGATCTGTTCTGATGCTTTTTGAAGCTTCTTCCAGAATCAGCCTGAGATTCATCTTGCCTTTTACCTCTAACCTCTTGTTTATGCTCTCCCTGACCATCCTTCAACAACTGTTCAATTTTAATTAAGGCGGCTCAGAGTTTTGTGAATCTGCCTAAATTAGAAATGTTTAGTCTCGTTCTGATCTCCGTATTCAAACCGTCCTCAAATCGTCTACATTTGTCTTCCTTTGTTGGGACCAATGCAGTTGCATACCCTATTAACTCATTGAATTTTATCTCATACTCTGCCACTGTGAACCTTCCTTGCTTCAAGTCTAAAAAAATTTTCATCTTACAATCCATATAAATCTTCAGCATATAGTTCTCTCAAAACACTTTCAGAAAATCTTCCTAAGTCAAATTAAAAGAGTCTGGCGAAACTGCCTAGAACAGGCTTCTACCACTGGTATGCAGGACCTTGTAGTAGTGAGACTGCATAATCAAATCTTCCATCTACCTTACAATCCATCCAGTCGAACACTCTTCCATTTCTCTCTAACCACCCTTTTGCCTCAATTGGGTCTGTACTTCCGTAGAAGTCTACAGCCCCCTGCTTTCTCAGCTTATCATATCTTCTTTTTCACCTTTCTGGAATTATCAAAGGCATTTGGGCAAGCTCAAGTACGAGAGACTTTAAATTGGCTCCTACAGACTCCATGTCAACTGACTCTCTAATATGATCTCTTATGGAAGGTGACCTATAACAAACAAAAGTGTGATCACTATCTAAATATCTCACTATTTATCATATCTCAACTCATATTTGTCCCTAAAGATGTCAAACCATGGTCTGATACCAAAAATGCAACATCCCACAAATATAAGGTATATACCCGAACATCCATGGACATCCAAGTACATATCCTATGATAATGGTATGTTGGAGCGAAACAAATCCAACTTACATATGGCATCAACTAACTTATTTAAAAGTCATCAAATTTTAAAAAAGAATCATTCATTGCATTCATTCACAAAAGCTTACATTGTTTTCCATTAAACAAATATTTACAAAACCTCATACAGGTTTTAGCAAAAACTACAAAATAAAAGATATAACTCTTCTGATGTCAACTGACAGACCTCTGAGCTATAACTTAGTCTAAAATGTTCCTCTAATCTAGAATAAGATATTAAGTCTCCTGTCTCGTACTTGAAAAGCTACGTTGTAATTTTTATGAGTTTTGCAAACTCAATGAGCGAACCATCATTGATGATTTCACCCAGATCACATACACAATTCACATATTTCACAAATATTGATTCCGAACATGTATATCCAGATATTCACATTATCATGGCACATCAAGTACTCATTGCGAATCATAACATGTATATACAAATACAGATGCATATGAGACTTCAGATTCTTATTGTTGTTGTGACCGAGTGCCTACATATATAGATACTAGCCCATTGGGCTCAGTCAGAATAAAATCACAGAGCATAGTTCTACGTGCAGAAATAGAAATCACGGAGCAAAGCTCTATGTGCAAGCACTTTCATACTAGCTACTCCAGTCACAATGCATTTATCTGAGCATGTATTTTATGAAAAGCATCAAATACCGAATATGTTATATATGACAGTCACATATGATGCACAGTCAGAAATCTCATAGTCATCGGACCTAAGTCCGACATTTAACTTTCATTGAGAATTCAAATATCATACAGAGTTTCAAAGCAAACAAAACACTTCCAATACATATATCCATATATTAAATTCCTCGAACTTTGAGTCTGAAATTCAAATCAAATCACAAATAGTTCATAATTTGAAACTAAACAATTCAAATCAAATCAATCCTAGGAAAATCATATAGGTTGACTCACAATACGCTCCAATATGTTATTGCCTGGATGGTCCAGCAATGTCTCACTGGGGTCCAATATGCCCCTCTATATCATACAAAACACATTTACAAATATCACACTTTTGCACAAATGTATAAGTATTCCTTTATGCACATCTACGTATATAAAATATGTACAATGCATCTTCAATGACAATTCCGAGTATCTTTTTGTGATTCTTATCATCAAATCATTCAGATATCAAAACCTTCATTATTACCATTTGTACTTATAATTTGGACCAAAATTAAACAATGTGAAATCAGTTTCATAACTAATTGACCACTTTAGATTTTTCTAACATACATATAAGTCAACTTTGCATAATTAATTTTATAAGGCAAATGACAAAATTAGGTAATACTTCCTTCTATAAAGTTATTCTCCAATGTATTAAGTTTCTAATGACACCAAAATCATTTAATTTCATTTAGTAATCGGAAAGATATAACTCAAACATTTTCGGACAATTCTTATTTTGAAACAATATGCTATACTCAACTTCCATCCAAATATTGAACATCTTAGAGACTGAATTACAATTTGACTTCTCAAATTATTTGTATCCCTATGACTCTAGTTTACTCCAAACCAAATATCATCTCATTTTGATCTCTAGAGAAGAATTTATGGTCAAAAGAAACAGGACTATTTAGTTTGCAATTTCTCTCGGGTGCATATACTATCAGAGAACACTATGTCATGATGTGACAATTAAACATCGTCCAGCCATCAACGCTCACAGGCGTGAGGGAGAAAACTCACAGGTGTGAGTGACTTACAAGCGTGAGGGGGTCTGAGAGAGAAGAGTCACGGGTGTGACAGATAAGGACAAAAATGTTGGACTATTTGAGAACACCCTCAGTCAGACCTGTCCCACGTTTTTCACTCTATCTCTCCCAAGTGATTTCAAACGGATAAGATTTTTGGTGGAAATGAATAGAAATTTTTTATGAATCTATTGGTTCAAGAATCAATTCGTTTGGAGGTTGGATGACAGTTATGTTCAAAAGAAGCAACGGTGTTTAGGGTGAGTCAACCCTTTAAAGTCACCGTCGTGCATAAGCACGAGGGTGACATCCATCATAAACAGTAATGTCACTATCGTGCATAAGCACAAGGGTGACTTTCAACATATCCAGCAATGTCACCGTCGTGCATAAGCACGAGGGTGACTTCCAATACCCAACTTTTCCAACAGCCTATTTTCCCAGAAATTGCAATTTTCTTCCTCTCTTCCATTTTTCTCTAGATTCCTCACTTCATCTTATTCAATGAACACATATCATACTTAAACCAATTCTTTTACTTCCATTTGAGCTCATCAAAACTCAAAAAAATCAAATCTATATTTAAACACTAAAAACCGATGCATGCATGTGAAATCATGTTCAACTTCTCTCTTTACTGTATTTTCATTCTTACTAAATTTGTTTCATTTTCTGCATTTTCTTTTTAAATTACACAACATCCAATAAACTCATATTCAATTCCAACACTAACACATCATCATAATCATTCACAAAACTCAGAGAGCTCGGAATATCCCTTAATTCTAAACTCATTCAAATTCACCTTTGTTAACACTTCATATATTTTCATGCATGAGCAATACATCAACCATATACATAATCGTGTCAACTATAACAGATACATATATTTCTTCATCAACTTACATAAAATTTTTCATATATCTCAATCCAGAATCCATTCAATACAGTGTTAAACAATTCCTAATTCTCAAATTCATCATCAAAATTATTCATCACCTTAATCACAATTCTCAAACCCATACATGCATTTATATAGTTTCATCGTAAAAATACCATTATAACTACTTACTTGGTTCAGCTATTCTTCCCAGCAGTAAGAATAACTCAATCACACCTAACAAGAATAACAATTCAATATTTGGTGATGGACAAGGAACAAAGACAAAGTTCTATGTTGAATGTTATCAGTGAATATCAAAAGCTACAATAATTCTTTACTCATAACCAACTTCGTAGGTATTTGCATGTATTACATCTGTCACTAAACCCAATCATCCACTTATCACCACAGATACAGACCATTTGTCACAATAAAAACCAGTCATTTGTCAAATATATATTATTGCCACGTGTCACTATTTAATTGACCCATAAATCAATATTTTTCTCAAAATTCACCAAAAATTTCAAAATACACTAAATATACCAAAATTGTCAAATCACATTTTAATCGCATTTAAAACTCAATTAGACCCGAAAAATGTCAATGAATATATGTACAATCATATGAATGTGCAAAAATGTACATTTTCTTAATTTCTCAATACTTTCTCATAATTTATAATTCTAGCCTTAATATGGGTAATGAGATGTTACACAGAATCCTCGTCTTCACTATTCTCTTATTTTACGGGATTCATTTCATCCTTGACAGCAGTAGTTGCAATCTGTTAGATGACTGTTTCACCTGATTATCCAAAGAACCAGAGACTTTAAGATTTGTTTCTAATGACTTCACTGTAGATGACTTGATCGACGATGTAGATCCTTTAGGGCTCACCATAGGAGATTTCATCAGTGATGCCCCCGGAGATGGAGCAGTCGTTTCCCCCTTCTGATTGTTTGAGCTTTGACCATTGGCATTGTTGGACGAGGATGATGGTTAATTAACTTTGAATTCACCTAAGGTGCTTGGTTGACGGGGTTAACAGATAAGGAATGAAAAGTACATGGTTGGTTGTTAACTATCATTATAGGGGCAATAGTTTGATATCCCACTTTTGAAAAATCCTTCATACCTTCCATTTAGTAGAGGAATGAAACTCATTCCTTATTAGTAGTTTTTTTTAAAAAAATTTAATACTATTAATTAAATACAATTAATTAAAATTAATTAAATACAATTAATTAATTAATTAAAATATTATAATTAATTAATTAATTAAAATATAATTAATTAAATATTATAATTAAGTAATTGGTTAGTTATAATATAATTAATTAAAATTATTATTAATAATTATTTAATTACAT
>JAOQMP010048838.1:0-11069 GCA_027563575.1 Erythroxylum pedicellare | reverse complement strand
GCAATCATAAAGCATGAATATCCACTCTCAAATGTGGATCACCAAGACTTTATGATGTTTATTATGTCACTTAATGATTAAAAAAATCAAATCTATTTGGTCAATTCGATCGTAAAAATCTTAAATCTACCAATTTTTCATTTCGGTTTACCTTAATAATTGTTTATATTAAAAAATAGTTGGGTTATTAATTAAGTAACCTATTTTTCATAAACTAATCAATTTTTGTAAACCAAAATAATCTAGTTGATTTTAATAATAATCTTCTTCTTCAATTAAACTTAAACTTTTTGGATGGGCAAGGATAATTTCGTTCTTCAATCATATTTTAAGTTTTTAAAATTTGTTTAATCTTTACTATGTATTGATTTTATGATTGTCTAATACAAGTTAAACCTTTAAATCTTAAACCTCTTACTTTAGCTATTTAATCTTTGGTTTGTTTTTCAAAACATTAATGTCAATATGAATAACATTTAATATTCCTATTCAAAATACCATTAAGAAGGACATCTTCAAGATTTATGATGTACAAAAGAGTTTTCTATTAACGATATTTTTGTTTAATGATGGGCGAGTTATAATCACATTAGACATACAAATATATGAAAATCAAAAGAGGGTTATATGATTGAGACATCATATTATATTGGCAATAATTAGACTATATGTAGTCGCATATCGAGATGAATAAGGTTATTTGATTTTGGTAACATTTGTTCTTTAATTTTACTATAATTGATCTTTAATTTTATTCATGAATGGTAGGTTCATTTATGTTCTAGTGCCTCATAGAAGTGAAAGGCTAATGAATGTAATAATAGATTGTTTGATGTATTAGAACTCTGACATAAAGTTGTCAACTATAACTTTGGATAATTATAGCATGATTGATGCTATGATTGACAAAGTTAAGAGAAAATTAAGAGTTACGAGCTTATTGATGGATGAGAGGTTCTTTCATATACATTATGTTATGTATATACTAAATCTGATTGCAAAGAATGAGTTAAAAATAATTAAAGAAGTGATATAAGCAATATGGGATAGTGAGAGTATTTGAGTGCCAACACCAAAATATATTGAGAAGTCTAAAGAAAGGACAACTATACATTCTCTATGGTAGGAAGTTACGACTAGATTCCAACAAGGTGAAATCCAATATTTAAAATGCTTGAGTCAGAAATTAAGTACATTAGTGTGTTTATCATTTTGAGATAATAAGAGTTATAGTATACTTTTTTACCAACAAATGAGTAATGGGAGTTGGCAAAATAAATTTGTGAGAAGTTAGATGTAACACCCACATATCCCTGGAAGAATATATGGATGCCACACAAAACAGTACAAACAAACCAAAGCATTCTAAATCTTCCTTAAAACCAATTTAGGAAAACATACATTATATTTCATTACAAGTTAAGTTACAAACAAAATACATTATACACATTGAACTTATCACAAACATGTCTTAAATCCCAATCCATCCTATATTATAGTTATTACAAACCTTCAAACAAATTCAAAAGTCGTCATTTATTAGTTATAACTCAAAAATAAACTCAAATATACATTTTTTAAAAACAAAACTCAATCTCCTTTGGCCACTACGGTTGACTTTGTCCTAGTCTTTATACCCTTCTCTCTGAACCTACACGGGGTAAATCTACCGTGCTAAGCATAAAGCTTAGTGGGGAATAACTAAAACATGCATAAACTGGTAACTGTTTAACAGTCACCTAACCTCCACATATAGTGAATCAATTTATATTATAAGCAACCATTAAAGGTTTATATTAAAGAACAATTCAAGCATAATGGCTTTCAGAACAGAATATGATATATTGCTTGAGAACATTTCTCATGCTAGTGCCAATCAATTAAGTATCAGACTAGATTGTACAGATGACAAAACTGAATATCAGAATAGGGTATAAACCCTTCAGATCAGAACATGATTTTAACCATAGCAGACTTTATTTATATCCAAACTAAACATGCATCAAATACAAAACAAGTTAGACTACTAATCTGTTTTACATAAGTGGGTAACGAGACTCATACAGGAGATACTGTGATCGGTATCACAGAACAGGAGAGACTTATGCCTCAATAACAAATGACACCGAAGTGTCAGAATTAGATGACATCGAAGTATCAGTAATAGGAGACACCGAAGTGTCAGTAACAAGAGACACCGAAGTGTCACAGGAGCAGCTACAGACCCTTCTAGGCATGCCTATTTACCCACAACTAGGACTTAAAAATTTTAAAAGAAAACAAGTTCATTTAAGAATCCTCATATGAGGAACATATTGCAAAATATTCAACTTTGTTCAATTTAAGTCAATTATAGATTCCAAACAAGATAATATGTCGTACAATATACAAACTCTCATTCATTCATATAACATCTCAAAATTCTAGACCTAAACATTTGGTAAACAACAATTTATTCTTAATGACAAATTCTCTTTAGACTGTTCTTAAACTGCAACAAAACTCTTAACTTAAATTTAATCCTAATTTTAAAATTCTTACTGATAGAATTATAATTCAATTTCTTCGGAGAATTTGTATTCATACGTCTATAGTTTAATCTGAATCAAAAATCAACTCATTTGGATATCTATAGATCAAAATATGGCCTAAATATCAAAGTATGTTTAATGAAAACACTTCATTTATCACAATCTAGCACACTTCATCATTTTCATCCTAAATTCATCAATCAATCTTTCCCAAATGAATTCATATGGCTATAAATTTTTATAGAGAGGAAGAAAAATGTGTTAGGAGTTTATTGGTTCAATTTTCAAGTCATTTGGAGGTTAGGAAAAGAAGTTATAGCCAAAAGAGTAAAGGATGTTCAAAGTTGTCAAACAATAGAACACATCCACTGTGCACGATCGTGCTTGTGGATGATCGTGTACTTCCAATTGACCTTCCTAAGTCATGATCATGCTTGTGCCTGATCGTGCAACCCCTTATGACCCTTAAGAGTCACGATCGTGCTTGTGCACGATTGTGCAAACCCTTTTATTCCAACTTCTTCCAGCTTTTCCCCAAAATAGACTTTCAGGACAATTTTACACAGACTTTTTGACAATGAAAATGAAGGATTTAGGATGAAAGTTATTCTAAACAATTGTTACTTTATGTCTTAAGTTTTTAATGAAACTAATTTTGTGTAATTTGGTTTAGAGTTTTGAAAGTTATCTCTAAAACACTACATACTATTCACAAACAGTGACAGAATATAGAAACTCATCTTCAAGACAAAATTTGACACACTTAGTGACATAAATCAAATTCGACTCTTTCATAAAATTTGTAGATATATGTTTCTGGTTTAATTTGAATTTAAATTCATCTAATTTGGATAAATACAGGGCAAGATATGGATAAACTACCGATACTTGTCCAGTGGAACTACACTTCCTAACCCGTTTCTAGCATATATCTAAGCTCACTTCTTTCCTAATTCAGTACACAATTGATCCATTTCAAACATAAAACAACACGTGTTATGACAGGATACCAAGTTTATAATTCGCTTACCATAATATACTTCAAATACTTCAAGAACCTAGCTAAACCAAGATTCCAAAGGTTGATAATCCAAACTCCAGCAAAATTCTAGAAGTTGAGAGAAAATGGGAGGGGTTTCGGTAGAGAGAATACAATCAGAGAGAGAGACTGTAGAAACTCCAAATGAGCTGAAATGAATGAGCACTTGCTTTGCAAGTTGTCATGATTTACTGTGGCCACATGTCACACCTGAAGGTATGCTGCAAGTCCTTCAAAGAAGCCATCTACATGTCATCTTATGTGGTTGCCAAATGTCACCATTCAATTAGGTCATTTACTAATGTATTAGCTAAGCCAAATGTCATTAATTCTTAGGCTTAGTCATTCTAATTTTTCCTAGACCAAATGTACATTTAATTACCTTGATTCTATAATGGAATAAATTAATTCCAATCACAAACTATAATTCATCAAGCAAAATTTCAAGTCATATGCTCAATCTTATTTCAATTTTTAACAGCTATCATACATATACTTTCATAAACATGTAACATTTCACCTAGGGTATATTTTGGGACCTTACATTAGAGGTGTTTAACATTTTCATTGAGTTATTGTTTGGCAAAAAATATCTGACTTCTCATATTTATTTTGTAAACATTTATGATATAAAGTTAACATTCTCTAAGTAATTGTGTCTTCTAATAAAGTGATTCAAATAATGACAAAAAAAGATGATGAAATTTGTTTAACAATCATTGGAATGAGATTGGTAATACTATGATAACTACTATTGTTTAGGATGTAAGGTATGAGCTTTTTTAATTAAATATTATTTTTGAAAGTTTTATGATAATCAAGCTAAAGTATATATTTTTATCACTAGATAGTTTTAGTATGAATTATTTGGTGAATATCAATTAAGAATGGATAACGAGTTAGATTACTATAGTTCATTATCAACTTTAACTTCTATTATTACATCTTTATCAAAGAAGAAATTTACTGGCTTAAGTTTCAATTTAAAGGAATTCATAAAGGGAAAAAAGGGTTTAGGATTTCATAGAGTAAGATAAAGTTGGAAAACAACTTGGAAGTTTTTATTATGAACATAACTAAAGAGCATTTCAATATGTCAACATAGTGGAAGTTGAATGAAGCTCAATATCTAATTATGCAAGTAATTGCACGAGATTTATTAGTTATCTCAGTATCTATAGTTACTTTTAAGTTAGCTTTTAGGACTATTAGTCGGCTAGTAAGTTTTCATTGAAGTTGGCTTCATCTAATAGCTTTAGAAGTCTTAATGTGTGCGAGAAGTTGGTGAGGTACTAAAAAATATTCGAGGTAAACTCTATAATTTATGGCATGTTTTTTTTATTTTATAAATTTAATAATTATATGTTATATGAATTTATATTTTTTATATTGTGATAGTTAGAGAATGTGAATATAGATTTCATTATTTTGGTAGTTTGTTTAAAGAAATATATGATGATGACTGCATATATATTTGTCAATAGTCAAGTATTCATTTAATCAAATTGTTGCATTATTGGGTATGATTTAAATAATTATTTTTTCAATGTTAAAGAAGTGGAACAAAATATTAGTGATTTTGACAACAACAAATATTATCAAGTCAAATTTCATGTTTTCAAAACTTCAACTTGTTTATTGGATATCAAATAATACATGGTAAGTCTTAACCAAACATAAAGATATTATGAACTTAATGATTTTAATTATTGAATAGTTTAGTTTGATGGTCAATGCAATGATTGTGGATGAATTTTTGTTGATGAGCTTGTCTCATACTTATTCCTATATAACGATATTGAGAGTGTAATCCCTCATTGGTCTTTACAGAACAACAAAAATTTGATATTATTAATTCCAAAGAATGCTTCTCTTTTGGGACTTCTGAAGGTGCTAATTCAATTTCATATGAATTTGTGGAATTTAAATATCTTTGAAAATGAATTATTTGAACAAATCCCATAAAAAATTGAAGTATACTTTCTTAAGTTAAGGTCTTTGAACATGTCTAATAACAATTTCAGTGACATCATACCTTCCTTGTTGGGCAATATGAATGTGTTGGATAGTTTAGACTTGTCCAACAACAGATTGTCAATTAAACTACTAGATCTCTTGATAAAAGGTTGTCAGGAATTATCCATACTTAAGTTGTCAAACAATAAGTTGCAAATTTGAATGTCCCCATGAAATGCCTCCTTAACATATTTAGTGTGGTTGCAATTAGACAGAAAACAATTTACATAAAGTATCCCTAATAGCTTGTCTAAAAGCAACAACTTGGGTATATTGGATTTGAGTCATAAGAATCTATCTGGTGGAATACCTTGGTAGATCACAAATATAACTAAACTTGAACTTTTAGACCTCTTACACAACAAATTTGATGGAATACTACTTCCAAATTTGTTTCGTCCATTTATATCATAAGTTTACTTGTCAAATAATAGGCTTTAAGGATCATTGCTAAATGGCTTTGATTGTGAGAAAATGTTGGCCATTGATCTTAGTCATAATAATGCGTTTGGTGGCATTACATAATGGCTTGGTAAATACTTAAATTTGGGATATATCTAATTATCTATCTAATTTTATTCTTTCTTGTCTAAGGATAAGCGTTAATAATGACTTCGTTTATAGAGTTGGGTTTAAAAATTTTCTATAACAACTCAATATCATCAAGGCCTATTCGCTTGTATTTCACAACCAAAAGTATATCATATACTTACATAGGTAAGATTCTTGCATGCTTCTCTGGGCTTGATTTATCGAACAAAGCTTTGATAGGAGATATTACTTTTGAAACTAGAAATTTAGACATAATTCAAGTGAATCTATCTCATAGCAAGTTGGTCAAAACAATGCCATCTACATTCTCAAATCTTCAAAAAATTGAAAGTTTTGTTCTTTCGTATAATAATTGAATGGGAACTTACCTCCCCAACTCATTCAATTACATTTTCTTGTTGTTTTTAGTGTTGCATATAATAATATATATGGAAAAACACCTGATATGGTTTCTCAATTTGCAACATTTGATAATAAAAGTTATAAGGAAAACCTTTTCTTGTGTTGACCACCATTGTCAAAAAGTTACGGTGTAACACATCCATCTAATAATTTTACGAATAAAGAAGAAAATGAAGATGATGGTTTTATAGACACGAACATCTTCTACATAAGCTTTGGGATGTCATTCATCATGGTGTTATTCGAAAATTTTGTAGTTTTATACATAAATCTGTATTGATGAAGAGTATGGTTTTATTTTGTAGGGAAGATAATGCACAAATGTTTTTATTTTCTAGTGGACAACGTTCCTATGTTGTCCAAGAATAGATTTTATTATCCTTTTGCATAGAGTTTGATATTAAGTTAAATTTTATGCTATTCTTTTTTTGTTGCTATTTGTGTTTTATCAAGTTGAGATTGATTCAATCAATCTTAGCATTTTTCTTGATATGTAATAAAGTAATATAAGCCTTTCAGTATAGTTATGTTTTACTATTTTGATTATTTCAATACATCTTATCACTTGAATGTAACATATATCATAAGTCTTAGTACGTGTCCCGAATTTAATGTGAAAGGGAAATAAATGAAAAAATGTAGAAAATACCTAATTTTAGTTCCATAAATTCAAACAATCTTTCCGAAGTCGAAATGAACGCGAATTCACTGATACCTTTACAGGATCTGCTCACCAGACGCGTCAAAGTCTTTCTTTAGCTTTTTGTATATGTGAACCTCTGAATGAGTCAAAGTATCCTTACATTCATGATTTGCTACAATAGCTACATAAGTCCTTAACCTTTTTTATATAGCATCCATATCGGGCTTCCCTATCACAAGCTCAATATGGGTTTTGTCTACACTAATTAGGGTAAATTTTCCTCCTAAACTTTGACCCATTAATCCATATCATTTATTCGACCACTTTCTTATCTTTATCTGGATCAAATTACGTAATTGAACTAATAAGTTATTAAAAATAAAAAATTACAATTAATTGTTATCCACTAAATGGGAAATTTTCTAACATTCTCCTCCTTGGACAATAATTAATTGTATTATTGACTCAAATTTAAAAAACAATTTAAAATTTGGTTAAGTTATGCTACTATATTGGTCGATCAAGTTTAAAAACAAAACATTGATCCAAAGATAAAGAAAGTTTATCATTCTATTCTACAAGGCTTTTGATATCGAAAAGTATCAAATGTATGTATCATGTGTGACACAGATCCAATACAATCTCACATATCTAATACCTCACTAATATGAATGGAAAAATGGAGTGTGGCAAACTAAGATGATACTTGTATGATCTAAATTGTATCATCTTCATTTGTAGGTCTCGATTTCTCTAAAATTTATGCTAAATTGCATATGTTAAACCGTAGTAGAGAAATCTTACTTTCTCTCACCGAAACTGCATTAGAAAAAACTTGTTTTCTCTTACCAAATGCTAAACAATATTAGAGAAAACCTTTATGTTCTCTAACTAAATGCTAAATTGCATCAGAGAACCTTTATGGGATTAAATCTTATATCCCTTATGTTATGTCAAGATCCACGGATATACATATTAAACTGTATGTGTCCTAATGACATAGGCTCAAGGTCAAGCTGTCTATATGCCAAATGACCTGTAACATGCTTAAGATTGACACGAATCTTAAGAATTTCACATGTATTATGACTATGTATGATAACATATAGTACTGAGGATAAACGATGATCATCTTTATTGATGAACCGCCATTCTGTCATAATACATCAAAATGTATAAATATACAAATATACATGGAGCAAACATAATGACCCTTAACTAATAATGTTTAAGGACTTCAAAACACTCTTACTGTATACTTGCCTTTCAACCACAAGTTGGCGAAGTCCTTTAGTTAAAAGATCAACTAACGTTTCCTTAATCCTCAAATGCTCCACCTCTATGTCACCTTTTTTGTATCAACTTCTTTATGGTCAACTATTTCACCTCCAAACGCTAAGAACCTGTGATATTCTTATTGTTGTTTCTAAACAACACAATAGCAAGATTATTAATTATTACAGTATAAACGAATGGGTCTAGTCACTGAATCAACCACAGAAAACTCAAAAATCAATTTTCTAAGCCTAATTGCCTATGAAGCAGCCCCATAGCATACACTCAACATGTATGGTCAAGGCAGTCACCCGTGTCTCCACTCTTCCATGACATTGTATCATCTGCAAACTTAAAGCCTTATTCTGATATGGACTTCCTATCTTCTAAACATATAGCTAAAATCCGAATCTAGATTTCCTATGAGGTTTAGTTTGCTGACTTTTCTATATGTCAACATATGATCCTTGATTCTCTTTAAGTATCTCAATACTCGTTTAACTACATTTCAATGGTCTATACCTGGGTCAGCTAGGTATTGACCCAACAGTCTAACAATAAATGCAATATTTGACCTACTGCATATTTGGGCATATATCAGGCTTCCAAACGTACTAGAATCTGGAACATTCTTTATAGCCGCTCTTTTACTTTATTCTTTGGACATTGTGCTAAAGATAATCTCTCACTATGAGAGATTGGTGCTACAACAGGTTTACAATCATCCATAGTAAACTTTATAGCACTCGCTTAATGTATGCACTTTGTGAGAGGCTTAATGAGTGTTGAGATCTATCCTGGTAAATCTACATACCTAGGACAAAAGATGCTTCACCAAGGTCCTTTATGTCAAAATGCTTGGTCAAAAGTTGCTTAACCTGATACAACATGGTCAAGTCATTTGATGTGAGCAATATATCATCTACATGCAATAATAGGAAGATAACTTTGCTCCCCCTGACCTCATAGTACAAGCATCTTTCAACTTTAATTTCCATAAAACCAAAAGAGGTCAAAACCTCATCAATTATGAGGTATCACTTTCAGAAGGTTTATTGTAAACCATACATTGATTTGATTAATGTACAAACCATGTTAGTTCTATCTAGATCCTAAAATCCTTCAGTTTGTACCATATAAACCTTTTTATAAATTTCTTTATTCAGAAAAATAGTTTTGACACCTACCTGATGTTACCCTATATCATCATAAGAAATAATTGCCATAATCACTTGAAATGTATCCTTTGAAGATATGAGAGAGAAGGTAACGTTAAAGTCAAACCTTCCTTTCTAAATGAACCTTCTAGCAACTGAGCTAGCCTTAAACTGCAGAACTTTATCCTGAGTCATTTTGGTCTTGAAAGTCATTTACAACTAATAGGTTTACAATTTCATAATAAATTAACTAGCTCCCAAACCTTATTATGCTTCATAGATTGCATTTCATCATTCATTACATTCCACCACAAATCTACATTAGTTCCAAAAACAACTTCTATAAAAGTAGCATGTCTAATATCATAATCATGTTCACCAAATAGACTATGTTACCAGATGGGATAACAGGTCGTCTCACTCTAGTGAATCTACACAACTACATTGGTTCTTGTATCCCAAGAACCTCTGCTTGAACAGGTATAGGTTTTTGTTCCTTCATAGGCATGGTACTAAGACCTAGATCCACTAGATCTTGCTATGTGAGTGTCAGATACGTAATAACTATAATATCCAACCTAAGGGTCAAAGGACCCACCATCATCGTAGACACAGTATTCCAAAAACTTAGCTGTTTATGATTCTACTATTTTGACCCCTCCTTTCTCTACATTAGAATTTGTAGCATTTAAAGTTGTTAGGATATCTGACTAAATAGCAATTAATAGAATGAGCTTGCAATTTACTTTCATAAGGATTATCCTAGCTCTGCAGGGTAGCCCCATACATGAAAGTGTGCAAGGTTTGTTTTCACCATTTTAAATAATCAAGTAGATTAGTCCTATTCTGCATTTACTTCTTCATGTCCTTTAAGGTGTAGTTATGTCTTTCAATAACACACCATTTTGCTTAGGATTACTCGGCATAGTGAATTGAGTCACTAGTCTAATTATTCCAAATACCTAGCAAACAAACCCTTCTCTTGTCCTGCAATACCACGTCTACCATAGTACTCTCCTTCATGGTCAGATCTGATTATCTTACTGGATTTTTCTAATTGGTTTTTAACCCTCAGTCTTAGAGATCTTGAACCCATCAAGAACTTTAGACTTTTCTTAAGTAAGAACACATAAACTGTAATGGGAATTATCGTCAACAAATGTTAGAACATAACTAAAATTGTATAATGCAACTATATAAGGTCTACTTATATCCATATGTATCAAACCCAAGAAGTCAGAAGAAAAAGTTGACCCATTTTACCTTACTTTAGTCAACTTACTCCTACAACAATCATCATATGTTTCTAGATCACAAAATCCAGAGTTGTGAGAAAGTTTTCTTAATTAATCTCTCAACCTTAGCTCTAGAAATGTAGCTCGCACTTTATGCCACAACACATATTATTTATCCTTTATCAGGGTTCTTCTTTTATAACTGATTTGACAAGATAT
>JAOQMP010048809.1:0-11069 GCA_027563575.1 Erythroxylum pedicellare | reverse complement strand
ATTGGATGGACCATTTTTCTCTTTTCATCATAAAAAACGAAATTGATAGGTCTCATTTAGGTTAATAGACTTTTCATATAGTCATTTTAAAGACAAATGAGATGAGTTTCATTTAATGGATTCTTTATGATTAATTTAATGAAGAAATGATGCATTAGATGGAAAACTCTTCTTTCCTTTGTGTTTAACCGAAAGTGTGAGGGAGTAAGAAAGGGTTCTTACATTTTTATCACTCTCTCTCCTATCTTGCATTAAAAAAATCAAAAAGTTCATGAGAGTGTCTCATTCTTAGTCTTCTTTCTTCCAAGAAAATTCTCCTCCAAAATTTTCTTCTCCTTTCCTACCAAAGGATCTTATTAACTAAGTTGTCCAAGAAGAAAAAGTGGCAGATCGAATTGGTCGAGGATACAATATCGAGAAGAGGAAACAATAACAAGAAGAAGAGGATACATCACTTAGGAGAGGATATACTACCGAGGATAGGATAATGTAGCGAGGAGTCAAAGATGTAGCGAAGGACTCGGTATTATAATCTCCATCTTGTTTATGTTTTTTATTATCCTTATACTCTGTCATGTATAGATTGGCATGATGATTCGGATATACTGCTTCCACTGCAATTCAGATTTCTACAAGGTTTTGAAATCTACCATTTCTCCAAATATGGCATGCTTTCCTTTTCAGATCCAATAATTGGTATCGGAGCCAATTTTCTTATGCATGATTTCCGTTCCTATCTGTGTGATGCACAGGTTGGCAATCATTTTTATATGCTGCATATTTTTATGTGATAGAAATATATATTGTGTATGTTTTGCTCTTTTGGTTGTCCATAGATTCTAAAGTTACCTTGTAAGATTTCTTCATTTGGTTTGTAATAAGGAGGGTGGTCTATCATCACCATGTTTCCTCCTTGGTTTAATTTTTTTGTTTTCTTTGATTATGTAATGTACAAACTCATGTAATGATGAAGATGAAGAAGCTATGGATTTAAGAAATGAAGAGGTAAAGTTTTGGTTTTGATTATGGTGTCTTGGCTATTTTTTGGTTTTTAGAAAACAAAAGTGCTTGAATTTTGTTCTAAAAATTTTCGGTTGTATGAACTTTTTTGTAACAAAATTTCATTTTTTACAAGTGTTGGAATTTTTATGTCATATTCATAAGTTTTGGTTTTGGTGAAAAACAAATGCAGAATTTTGTTTTCTTTTAGACAACAATTCAGTTTTATGAAAACAAATTTTTTGATGAAAAAGTAAAGCCATTACACACTTTTTACGGAATGGGCTGGGTCATATGAGCGAAGAGTTCAAAGCTGAAGATCTAAGTCCAAGAAGATTATTTTGGGCCTAAAAGCCTTGTAATGGTATTTATGTTTCTGGGATGGACAATCAAAAGTAACTTATTAGTTCATGAGATGAATGGTTGAATGAATGCAAATAATATATGATATTATGTGATTGCATGTCATTTAGAAAATTGCCAACCTTAGGCTTTGCCATCCATTCATTATGTATGAGATATATAATGAAACAATATAGGATGGATAATAAATTGCATTTAGACAAGATGATATTTATTAAAACTTAAAACCCAAAAAAATTGAGTGGGAGAGGATGCTCATGTGAGAGTCCAACGACTCCAAATGATGGCCCATTTGCGTGTGGCGAAGTGTTACTCCCCACTGGAGGGCATGAGTCCTAGATCTTGTATGGTTAAGGTATCCTTAAAGATAAGTCCACTTATTGATAGCAAATGTGACCTCCCACCGAGGCATGGTTTGCAAGTATCTTTAGTGAATGAATCAAATGGTTAAACACTCAACATATTTTATCATTAACCTACCCATCGTAGCTCTATTGGTAAAAGTATGGACCAAATTATGATGCATCTTTAAAAGTTAAGCATGAAGATGCTTTGTAGTTTTTTTAGTGGGAGGGTCCCAGTTTTTTTATAATGGATAAGATGGCCCACTGTTACTTAGTCTATTATAGATAAAAAAAATTATGGTCGTATAATAATTTAATTGTTTTTAAGTTTTGTTACATCTATCATCATGCTTACATGCATCATGATTTTATAAAAAGTTCCAATATTATTGACTAGTACGCTTATTTTTAATAATTTATATTTTTAATCATAACGAACCACAAAATGAATTCACTCACTTTGCTCTTGACAAATAAAAAATTAGAAAATGGAGAGAATTTTAATTAATGGAGATGTGACCTTGACATTGTTCTTCAATATGAACGTATTTTATGGGTATTAACTAAAAATGAGCCTGCACCTCTGGGTGGAGGTTCAACTCCTGAGATAGTCCAACAACATGATTATTGACAGAATGTTAACAAGACTACTAAGTGCTATATTCTATCTTCTGTCAATGGCATGTTGCAAAAGCAAATTGCTTGTATGAAAACACTAGTGCAATGGTCCATCACCTATATGAGATGTTTTGTGTGAGGACTAGGTCTGCAAGAGTAAAGCTATCTAAACCTTTCATAATCTTAGAAAAAAACTTGGTGAACCGGTGCGGGATTACATGCTTAAGGTAATCTTGTGGTTATTGAGGCTAAGATGCTTAAGGCAATATAGATGCAGATACAAATGATTATGATCATCAGTAGCTTAAACTCTTCTTTTCAGCAGTTTAAGTTAGACTATGAGCTCAACAGTAAGGATTACACCTTGAGTGAGTTGATGAATACCCTCCAGAGCACGGAGGAGATATTGAATATTAAGGCTCATGGGCCAGAAGCTAATGTAGCTTCTTCTTCTAAGCCCAAGGATAAGGGCAAGGAAAAGAAGAAGGGTCCAATAAGATAAGTTAGTAAATGAAAATTGAAATGACTAAGCCTATAAGTTAGTTGCATTTGGCATAGTTGATGCATTGACATTTGGCAACTTTGGTTGAATGACAAGTGACCTAATTAAATTGTGACATTTGGCATCCTCATAGAAGAACATGTGTGCTAGTTAGTAGGAGGACATATGGCTTGTTTCCTTATGTAACAAGTGTCCTTAGATCAAGATTAGTCATCTTACACATGGCACGACCTTAGGCATTAGCTAGTTTCTGCTGTAACTTTTCCTTCCCCTTGCTCATTCACTACTAAAACTCTTACTCCCTCTCAAATTCTGGAATTTTGTTTCAATTTGAATCATCATCACTTAGAGTTTAAGTTACTGCATCAAGAAGTAAGTCTTGCAATTTTCTTTGTTATTGTTTTATTGGTGTTGAAATTTGCACCTTAGTCTATGAGCTGTGAATGGTTGCTTGGAAGACTAGTTGGCTTGCTTCTTTGGAGTTGTTCTTTAAAGTTAATCATGTAAGGTATTACTAAACTTGATAGCATGAATTATTACAAGTTTTATGATAATTTAATTGGCTTGAAATATGCTTTAAGATGATGATAAATGAATGATGGAAAAATTATCTTTGTATGACAACTTCTGGTTTAGTTTTGATGTATGGAAGATATTGATTTGTAAGTTACTTAATGAATGATTTTTGAATTGGTTTGGACATGAATTTGATGAGGTATTGAAGCATAAATAAGGTAGAATTAAAGTGAAATTGATGGTCTTTGGTGAAGGTGTGTCGAATGGGAGTGAAAAAGTCAAGTTTTGGAAATAATTTGGAGGTTGTGGGTGAGTGAACCAAAAGTTCACTTATCCCACGATCGTGGGATTTGTAAGGCTTATTCCAACGATCGTGGGAAGTACTTAGGAAGTGGAAAATGTTAGTTTTAGACATTTGTTGGACTATATAAGGTTAAGGTACTTAATAATGGTTTAAATGGACTTAATTTAGCTTAAAAATGAACCTAGTTTGATGTGGAATAAGTTTATTAAAGATTGTATAAGATTTGGATTTTTAATTGAAGTAATAAATTAAAAAAGGTGTTATTAGATAACAAAGCATCTAATTTTGAACTTAAAAGTTACTAAAGGAATGAAGTATACTTATAAGCACAAAGGTGATTTAAATGATAAAAGTGATGTGTTAGTTATGAATGTTTGAGAATTGAGAACTTAGGTGAGTACATGTAACGTGTAATTACTTAATGTATTCATTGGTGCATTTATGATTATGCTTTTAAGGCATGATAAGTTTGTTCAAGTGAGAATAAGGGGTTCAATTTGAGCATAAGAAAATGAATTCATACTTATGCATTATTTCACTGTTATGTGATTATGATATTGTGATAATTTTGGACCATCAATTGTCCAAGAAGTTTTATAATTGGTATTGTATTAGAAGTGCTTTCTAATTGTGTGAATATACATAATGTGTGATGACTCAGTATATTTATTGATGCTTTAATGCATATGTTGTATTTATAAGGCATGTTAAGTTTGATCAAATGAATAAGTTCATATGTTATACACTACAACATTTACATGAAAATTTGAAATCTGAAATGGTTTGTTTTAAAACTGTTAAGTCCTAGTCATGGGTAAATAGGCATACCGAGAATGGTTTGTAGTTGCTCCTGTGATACTTCAGTGCCTCCTGATATTGACACTTCGGTGTCTCCTAATATTGACACTTCAGTGTCCCCTAACATTGACGCTACAGTATCCCCTGATTTAGAGACATTAGTCTCTTATATTTCAGATACCAATTATAGTATCTTCTATTCTGGTCCCGTTACCAACTTTTGTAAAAAGGATTAGCAGTCTAACTTATTTTGTATTCTAATACATGTTTAGTTTTCATAAAAACATGTTCAGTTTTGATAAAAACAAGTTCAGTTCTGATAAAAAAATGCTATTCTAATATAATTCATATTTTAATATGAAAGTATTATATCCTATTCTGATATTCAATTTTGATACTTGTACATTCTGTTCTGTTATTTATGAGTTTTGTTCTGATGTAAGAATGTTTTGTATTGATTGATGAATAATATTCTGTTATGAGACATAATGTTTAGATTATTATGAATTATAAACAATAAAATATTGTTGTGATATGATTTGAATCTGTATATATAAATGTTAGACAACTGTTAAAAACAGTCACCATTATGTATTATGTTTAGTTATTCGCCACCAAGCTATATGCTTAGCACGGTAGTTTTGCCTCTGTTTCTGATAAAAAAGTTTAAAGAATGGGACAAAGACAACCATAGTGGCCAAGAAGAATGTCTTTTGTTTTGAAAGATGTATACTTAAGTTTTATCTAACAATATGAGACAGTTTATATTTTGTTTAATAGTTTATATTAACCTCATTATAGGATGGATTATGTTTAAGGCATGTATTTTGATAAGTTCATTATATATGAAGTACATTATGGTTTTGTTTACAACAACATTTAATGATATCTAATGTATGTTTGCTTGAGTTGTTGAAATGCATGTAAGGAATGTTTAGTATGTTTTGGAATGTTTCAATTCTGTTTTGTGTGACACTTGCATTTCTTCCCAGGGGTTATGTGGGTGTTACACTATGTCTGTGTATGTGTGCACATATTAAAATAATAAACTAAAAATAACTAAAAATATACATAAAATTAAAAATAAACATAAATGAAGAAGAAGAAGAAAAAGAAGATGCTATTGATGATGATAATGATGCTGATGATAGTAAACGTATAAGCAAAAGTATAAAAATAAGTAATACAATAAATATAGAAAAAGTTAAAGAATAAAAATGAAAGATGAAATAAGTAAATAAATACACTAACAAGAAAGAATACAAGTACATAAATAAAGAAAACAAGTCATTAGAAGAAAATATTTAAGCTAAGTAAGAAAATGTTTAGACCAAATAACTAATAGGAAAGCAATATATATTAAATGTTTTGGCTAAATACAAGACATAAGATTCAAAGGAAAATGCTTAAAAGCCCTATGAGAACAAGGACCTTTCTATGTAGGATCCTTTATCTGTATCCTAGTACACAGAAGTTTCCTATTGAGGACTATGTCCTTAGTAAGTTCTAGTAAAGTCATATCATTCTTGATCACTTTCACCATTTCTTCTTAGGCTTTCCTTTTTTTTCTTCTTCTTATATTCTCTAAATGCAGTCTTCTTGTATCTTCTCACTGCAATGTCAAGATATCTCCTCTTAATATATCTAAATTGTTAGGAACCTGGGTTAAGATTCGATCCTGACTATAGCAGAATAATCACGAAACTTTTTTATGACTTTGAATTTCTCAAAAACTAAGATCTATTTAATTCTATAAAATGATCAACATAAATTATAATAAAACGAAAATTTAATTAGTACCTTATTCTGAAGCTTAATCTTTGTTTTCTTGTATCTCTCGAACTGTTCCCAAAACTGATCCGTCTCAACCAACATAGCCGCACAAGTATCCGGCCTCTAACAATATCCACAGAATAGGTTGAGAGAACTTTGTAACTCTTACAGAGATGGTTAAGGAAGAAATACTAGCTCCATAGAGCTTAAGCCTATTTATAAAAAGCTTTGGATGTTTTAGTAATTTAATTGAAATTAAATTCTAATTTCAATTAAAATTTAATTAGAATTACAAATAATTATAACTAAATACCAATCAATATCTCATATTGATCCTTATTTATCAAATATCTCATATTTAATCATAAAGTTTCTCAAACTTTGCAATCAAGTCTAACTTGATTAAATTAACTTTGTTCTCTTCAACCCATTCTATATGTGAGACCCATTAGGTTCCCAAATATGTTAGCAATTTTATTAAATCTAATTTTAATTCATAATTAAAATTAGATAAATTAAAACTCCTTTTAAATTTATCTTTAATTCTCCAATTAAACAATTTATAATCATAGATTAAGATTGGTTCATGACCACCTAAATATTTAGGAATGTCAAAGTGGTTTAAACTACCTTTTCATGCATAATTTTTTTCGTATAATTCAATCGTCTTATCATACAATGTTCCAATTAAATGTGTAGCATGGAATTAATGTCTACTCTATTTTGAGTCTAATCATATTAGTTCTCTGCCATTAGATATCGATTCAATTAATGACAATTGTAAACCACTTACAAACCATCATTTCACCTTGGATAAGGATTTCTTGAATTAATACTAATCGAGAACAACAAAACATTCTCCCTAATTACTTTAGGGTAATGAATCATATCTTGATCACTCAACTACCTCCATATAGTTCGTGCTACATCCAATGACTACCAATTAAATGACCTATGATTAAATAGATCATAAGTAATATAAAAACATACCAATTCTCATACAAGATAACTTTGATAACCTCAAGTCAAAAGATCACTTATACACTAATTACAATGAGAATTCCATAGATATATAAGTAATGTTCCAAATGGATTTCTCATATCAGGTTTGTTCATTGAACTTGCTCTCTAGCAAGCACCCACACGTTTGATTAAATATCTCTATACTTTAGCCTATGAGATCAACTACTTCCTTCATAAGGAAAAACAAAACGTGTGCTAGTCTTTTTACAATCTATTAATGTCCAATTTTAAGAGAACAATGGCTAGGAACATTTAGGAATAATACATAAATGCAATATGAATCTAATAATTATAATCTCATTATAATTTCATTTGCAATGTACAATTATCCCATAGACTTTATCATATACATCTAAACGTGTACAAGATAAAGAATGCCTTTTAAATAATTTGTTACTAAACTACAACTAAAGCGATTGGCTGTAGGGCATAAACCAACATTCTGTGTATTTAGAAGATGATGCCCTATAGTGGCATCAATCATACATGAAAAATAAGGGCGATCTAACACCCCTTTGGGAAGAATATGTAAAACATCTCAAGGAGAGAATTGAAAGAACCTTATGATGGCCCTATGTTAGAGTTAAGAAAGACATCATTAGTCAAAGAGTATATGGTTGCATTTGACAAGCTTATAAATAGGTTGTAACTATCCCCTAAGTATGCATTAAGTTGCTTTGGTTCTGGGCTAGAAGAGGATGTTAGGTGTCTACTAAATATGTTTACTTATGATAAAACCTTCGACATCCGTAAGTACACGGGTCATAAACTTGTAGTATCAAAAGTATCGATCCAAAGAGGAAATAGTTAAAACTGAACGAACCTAACTTTATCTAAGGTATTAGAATATGAATTTAATGAAATTAAATAATAGAAATTAAAGCAATCAAATAAAATTAAGCACATAATCATCTAACAATTGACCTACCACAATTATGCATGGATAAAGCGTAGGATTTATTCTTTCAGTGTTTTGTTCTTTTAACCACTATTGATTTAATTAGGTGTCGATTCTAGATTTTCGAAGGATTTGGTTACTCCCGCTCAAGACCTAACCAATTAATCCTAATTGATTACAAAATTCTAGATTTTGCAACCTCTCGATTCATAAAAACTTCATAACGTTTTCAACTAGTTCTGAAGTGATCTATTGAATAATTGAGCTCTCACACAAGACTTCTCTTTGAATGATTATCAATTTGTTAAACGTGTGAGGTATTAATTCACTAACTCTTATTGCACAAATTAATCATGTAACTTTTAACTCGACTTATTGCTAAAGTATAAACATGCACCATTAACATACACATATAAATTGTATTGAATCAATAAAGTTCAAAGTCATAAAATAACTTAAGAACAAATCTTAATCAAGAAATTTAGAACATCATAAACGAAAATAGCATCTTCAAATCTAGTTTACACATCAAGTTTAATGAAAATAATAAAAGGAAAGAAAGAAAAACTTGATTTGGAACTGAATTTGGAAATCTCCAATGCTCTCCTTGATTCTCCTTGTTTGAACTAATTTAGTAAGATGGTGGTTGCCTTTTTTGGATTTTTTTATGTTCTTTTATAGCAGCTAAGGGTCTTAAAGTTAATTCTAGGATTTACCCATGTCATTTAGTTCCAAAATCGCCTTCCAACTTCAAAACAGATGAAAAATCTTGCGTCTGGCAAACATCTGTCACAATTTTGACATATAAAAACCTTTTATTATGATCATGGCATTGTATCCACGATCGTGCCCCTGGAGAAATACCTTCTATCATGATCCTAACATTGCATAAATGATCGTGACCCTGTCATGTAACCCATGCACGTTCCAACTTTCTTTATTCTTCACTTATTTGGTTTCCATTATTAACAAACACCTAAAAAAACACATGATTATCCAAAATCATGCTCTAAACCATATAACACTTAAAAACATAAACAACAATCACATTAACATAATTCTAAGCCTACACATGCAATAATCATCTAATAGACACCTCTAACCATACTAAAACACCTATCAAAACATAGTATAAATTGCACCTATCATTTAACCCTCATACACCACAACAAGCCTATACTTTAGCTAAAACACATGAAAATAACTTCAAAGCCAAAAAGATCAAGTTCTCCTACAAGTCTCCGCTTCTACCCAACTCACACTTACTCAAACACTACAAAACCCTTAAATCAAATTCCATCTTTTAAACCGAATAACACTAACAATAACCAACGACCTTGGACCAATAACTAAAAATATATGGGAGCTACCTTCTAAAAATATATGGGAGCTACCTTCAAATCAAATCCAAATAGGAGAACCTTGACATCGGCTAAATTTGAAGAAATAAAATCGAATGGGTTGTTTTACTTTTGAAATCAAAAGTATGAATCTCTTCATAGGTGTAAGGGAAAAAAGCCTCAATTATATCACCTTGAAATGGAAGATGAGGAGAGAGAGATGGAAGTTAAAGAAGAATATGAGGGTCCTTAATCTTAATTAAACCTTCTATTTAGTTTATAAAAAGAATTGCTAGGGATAATCATGGCCTTAATGAATCAATTATGAATATTAAAATTGTCTTTCTAGATGGTGATATGATGACGAAGCATGTTGAATTCAATCTAAATAATTTACTTTCACTAATGGAATCATTTGGTTTACAATGTAAAGAAATCTATATATTGACTAAAGCAAGCCTCACATTATGATCTATGAAATTTCACAATGTTATAACCTCTTGTAATTTTAAAGAAATCATTATTGATTAGTACATATAACTTAAGATTAGCGAGAATAAGTATTTGCTTTTAGTCCTAAATATAGATGATATACTACTTGTAATTTATGATATGAGTTTATTACAAAAGACTTAAAAAGTATTCTCTCTCAAAACTTTAAAATGAAAGATATCGATTAAGACTCTTGTATTATTGGCATAAAGATTCACAAAGACAAATCCAATACAACCTTAGGATTGTCTTGTAAAGTTATAACAGACAATTTTAAAGAGGTTTATGATGAGCTCATGTTCATCAATAGTAGCATCTATTGTTGAATAGGTCAAATTCATTTTCTATTAATGTTTAAAGAATGTGTTGGAATAAAATAAATGAAGGACATACTACATGCATCTATAGTTGGTGGCTTGATGTATACATAGGTCTACATATTGAATTTACAGTAGGAATTACATACCTATAACAATTCTGAGGCATATAGAGTCAATGTTAGCTAGCATGAAAGGAAAATTGTAGCAACTCACTCTCGCAAGACACGTACCTGATATCATGAGTGATAACCAAGCACGTACCCCGCAAGGGTAGCATACTAAAATAGTCAACAATCGAACTCATTAAAAAATTTTCTTAACAATGTACACATATGTGAAAAATCAATAACCAATTTTGACCTGTTTTATTCATAAACATTTTCAATCACAAGAGTTACAATCATTATACAACTTATCAAAATTTCAGTAGTCACTTAGGCCCATTTCAGATACAAAACATTTTAGTCGTAATGTCACTACATTACAAAATCATTTATACACATTGTAAAATACTTGTGAATACATATTTTGATACAAAAAAAAAATACAAATGTAGACGTGAACTGATCTTGACTTCTATCTTTACTTGACTGTAGTGGCTAGACTTTAATTTGTCTAACTGGAGATCTTCTCTAAGCCTAAAAAATAATGCAAATTTTGGGTTGAGTTTTACGAACTCAGTGAGTAAACCATCTTCGATGGCTCACTCGATCACATAACACATCAATTTATGTAATCACATAATTCACTTCACTTTATCAATTCATCATGTTGAGTCA